>JADBJO010012214.1:0-20000 GCA_016801955.1 Conus betulinus
TGTGTTGTATCCATCACTCACTGTTTTTGTTGTTATCCATCATCAATCATGGTTTGTGTTGTATCCCCATCAATTACTGGTTTGTGGTGTATAGATCAATCACTGTTTGTGTTGTATCCATCAATCACTGGTTTGTGTTGTATAGATCAATCACTGGTTTGTGTTGTATCCATCAATCACTGGTTTGTGTTGTATCCATCAATCACTGGTCTGTGTTGTATAGATCAATCACTGGTTTGTGTTGTATCCATCAATTACTGGTTTGTGTTGTATAGATCAATCACTGGTTTGTGTTGTATCCATCAATTACTGGTTTGTGTTGTATAGATCAATCACTGGTTTGTGTTGTATAGATCAATCACTGGTCTGTGTTGTATAGATCAATCACTGGTTTGTGTTGTATCCATCAATCACTAGTTTGTGTTGTATCCATCAATCAATGGTTTGTGTTGTATCCATCAATCACTGTTTGTGTTTGTATCAATCAATCACTGGTTTTTGTGTCGTATCTGTCAATCACTGGTTTGTGTTGTATCCACCAATCACTGGTTTGTGTTGTATAGATCAATCACTGGTCTGTGTTTGTATCCATCAATCACTGGTGTGTGTTGTCTAAATGGCACTGGTTTATGTTGTATAGATCAATCACTGGTGTGTGTTGTATCTATCAATCCAATTAGTGGTGTGTGTTGTATCCATCAATCACTGGTGTGTGTTGTATAGATCAATCACTGGGTTGTGTGTTGTATCCATCAATCACTGGTGTGTGTTGTCTAAATGTCACTGGTTTTGTCGTCTTCATTTGTCCCTGGCTTGTGTTACGTCTGTGTGTCTTTTATTTCTGTTTTCTTTAGGTTTCACTGGATTATTTTGCATCCACCCATCACTGGCTTGTGCTGCTAAATATCACTGGTTTGTTGTCTTAATATATCACTGGCTGTGTTGTCTTAATATATCACTGGTTGTGTTGTCTTAATATATCACTGGTTCGTATTACCTCATGGTGTCACTGGTTTGTACTATGGCCATGTGTCATTAACTTGTGTTATGTCCCTGTGCCAATGATGCATATGTCATATGTTGTGTTAGTTCCTTGCATTGTGTTGTGTCCCTTGTGTGCCATTGATGCATATGTGTCATGTTTTGTGTTAGTTCCTCACATCACAGACCCGTATGTTCTTGTGTCATAGGTCTGCGTCATGTCCTTGCATCAGCGGTTTGTTATGTCATAGATATGTGTTATGTCCACGGTCTGGTGTGTCACAGATCTGTATTGTTTTCTTACATCATCGATTTGTATAGACATTAATTTGTATTGTGTCCATGTGTCCAGTGGTTTATATTTACAGGTTCTTAAAAAAAAAAAATGTCCTTGTATCACTGGTTTGTAAGTCGTAAGTATGTGTCATGACCTGTCACCGGTACAGGTGTCAAAGACCAGTTTCGTGTGTCACCGATCTATGTTATTTTCTTGCGTTATTGGCATGCATGTCACAGGTTCGTTCTTTGTCCTTGCTTCATTGATCTGACAGCTCTGTGCTACCACCTCAGGTTTGTTCAACGTCCATGTGTTTACTGGTCTGTCTGTTACAGATGTCCTTGTGTCACCTGTTTGTGTATTCGTAGGCTTGCGTCATGTTCTTGTGTCATTTGCTTGTATCTGCTATCTTATTGCATCACTGGTTTTGTTATGTCCTTGTGTCACAGTATACGTTATCTAACTGTATAACTAGTTTGTCATAAAACTGTGTTATCTCTTTGAGCCACCAGATCGTCATATGCTTGTCAGCTCCTTATGCTAGGGATTTGGTATCTGGGTCAGCATGCAGAATGTCTTCAGCCTTGTAGTCACAGGTAACACTGGGTTATCCTGCAGAATGTCTACAGCCTTGTAGTCACAGGTAACACTGGGTTATCCTGCTGACTGTCTACAGCCTTGAGACAACGGCGGCACAGTATGTATTATCCTTCAGAATTTCTACAGCCTTGAGACAACCACAGCACAGTATGTATTATCCTTCAGAATTTCTACAGCCTTGAGACAACCCACAGCACAGTATGTATTATCCTTCAGAATTTCTACAGCCTTGAGACAACCACGGCACAGTATGTATTATCCTTCAGAATTTCTACAGCCTTAAGAGAAAGGTGGCACAGTATGTATTATCCTTCAGAATGTTTACAGCCTTGAGACAAAGGCAGCACAGTGTGTATTATCCTTCAGAATGTCTACAGCCTCTAGACAAAGAATGTCTACAGCATTGTAATAAGGGTTATACACTGTCGGTGGCATCCTGCAGAATCTCTGCACCCTTTATAACATGGATCACACATTTGCCCTTGTTTCACATCATGCTTGCTCATTACACAAATGTATCAGATTACATGCAGGTCAAACAGGAGTCACATCAGTTGGCTCTATGAATTTGCTGTTGATCCAACTGGTTAAGTTTGACACTTCGATTAAACAAATAAATTGACAATACTTCAATTTTAACCAAATGACTTGACAATCTTGATATAATCACCACATCTCATCAGTTCAAGCACAGATGTGAAAAAGAAAGAACTCACGCCAAAAATACCAAGATTTTTAGAAACCTGCAAATGAAAAATTCATCCATAGAATAGAGCTTCTCCTCACACACAGGCACCTGCAGGGAGATGTAATTGCACTTACATTCCATTGAGCTTTTCTCAAACACAGGCACCTGCTGGGAGATGTAACTGCACTTACATTCCATTGAGCTTTTCTCAAACACAGGCACCTGCAAGGAATTGTTAGTGTACTTACATTCCATTGAACTTCTCCTCAAACACACACTTGCATACAGGTTTAGTGTACTTACATTCCATTGAGCTTCTCCTCAAACACACACTTGCACACAGGTCTAGTGTACTTACATTCCATTGAGCTTCTCCTCAAACACAGGCACTTGCAGGGAGATATTGGTGTGGCACGTTCCCTCCTCCACTGAATCCTCCAGCAGGTCACGGGTCTGAGTTGCGCGAACGTAGATCGCCCAGGTTGTAGGTGGCAAACTTCATCTTGGTCTCCCCGAACCTGCCAGGAATGTCATCACCCAGTGAAACTGATCACGGAGGATACACTGTGGCAAATAGCACTCTATGAAAAAAAAAAAAGATGCACACATTAAACATCACAACATAATGTCAAGTGGGATTCATAAAACTACATGCACTGCTTTGAACCCCTTTCCCCACAGTCAACCTATCCATGTGAATTTTTTTCTTTTTTTTTTCTGACTTGAGTCAGGGAATCATTACAAAATCAATCCCTCAAGAGTGTCCTCTACAGTGTTATAGAGCTAGGTAAAGAACATGTTTTTATCTCTATTAATCAAGATACACTGTGCTGTAAAGTGTCTGCATGTGCACAACTTACCAGCTTACATCCTGAGAGTCATCTTACCTTGTACTTTTTATGCCGTGTATATTCTGATTTCTACACACAGACATGGTTTTTAAATACCCCTTTCTACAATTTGATTTGTGTTTGTTTGATGTGCACTGGTATTTCTTGGTATTTGTTTAATTTTGCGGTGAGTGTCATTTTGAAAACGACAAAGTCCAGAATCTTCACTTCAAGGGCATAAGAGATTGGAAAAAAGAAAAAAAAAAAAAAAAAAAAAGCAAATGCCTGGTCAAGACAGTAGAGGCTGAAGGCACCGGGAAGGCACATGATTTACATATAGCCTGCTTCATCCAGTGTCACTGGTCGTGGACACAGACACGGCGAAGAGTGTGCGCACCGCACACAGTGAAGAGGAGCCCCTCACTCACCTGTCCACATAGTGCCATCCCGTCCTGTCCTGAGGCTTCACCTTGGTCACCAGACACGGACCTGTACAACACGGAGCCCCATCAATCCCCAGCCTCTTACAACGGCACACAGCCCAGGTCCATGTGCTTAGGGCACACTCTCACCACACTAAACACACATGTAACAGCCATACCTTGGTCACCAGACATCGGACCTGTACAACACGCCCAGCTGCTTGAACTCTCTCACTGCCACACTAACACACATGTAAACAGCCATACCTTGGTCAACCAGAAGCAAAACACTGAAACCTGTCACCAGACACGGACCTGACAACACGCCCAGCCGTTGAACTCTCTCACTGCCACTCTAACACACATGTAACAGCCCATACCTTGGTCACCAGACACGGACCTGTACAACACGCCCAGCCGTTGACCAACTCTCTCACTGCCACTCTAACACACATGTAACAGCCATACCTTGGTCACCAGACATGGACCTGTACAACAGCCCAGCCGTTAAACTCTCTCACTGCCATGCTAACACACATGTCACAGCTATGCAGTTAATGGGGATCTCATGAGCTTTCCTTACTTTAGGTAAAGCCAGTGATACAGGGTTTGGAGCACCTGGAATCACTCTCCTACACACAAAATACCTCTGTCAGATCAGGATCCCATCTTTCATCATTTGAAGCCAGGCCAAACATGCAGAGCTGCGCCTGCTTCCAAAGCACTGCACACACTGACAGCATATGTCCGAATCCTTCATCTCTTTCTAGCAGCAAAGCACCCCGATGGGTCACTTAGATTTGTGTGATTATGTGACTTTTTCTGTTCGCAACGTTGAATGGTGTGTCTGTTTACTTAAGCCTTAAGCCTCTGCCCTAGAAGAACACACACACACACACACACACAACACACACACACACACACACACACACACACACACACACTGATGCACACACACACACACACACACACACACACACAACACAATTGCATTCACGTTGCTGTACCTCTCCAGCCCTGAACAAGTAAATAAAGCAACTACAGCCACTGAGATTGCAGCTAGAAAAGGAAAATGAAAAACTACAGCATTACCCTTGCGTGGACAACAATGTAAAATATGACAGAACACACCAAAACAAGATATAAAGTGATGCCGATTTGATGTACAACACAAAAACAGGGCAGTTTTCAACAAATATACATCAATCGTTGTGCTATTTTGTATTCAGCTTTGTTGATAGGTAGCCAATCTAGTCCCACGTTGATTAACCCTTGCAGACCTACAAGAGATGAACACTGCCACCCTATAACAGAATTAGATAAACACAAAACAAGGATTAAGCACTGCCACATAAGAAGGGCAAAAAAAAGTGCCACATCACAAAGGGTGGGTATCGCCACATCACACACCACCACATTTTGAGGAGTAAATATTGCCATCTGAAAAAAAGGGCCAACATCAGGAGAACTAAATACTGCCACTTGGAATGAGTAAGGCATCATCAGGATTACACACCGCCACTTGAAAAAGAACGGTTTAAACATCGCTACATGATGATGACATTGAACTATACAACAAGGGTTACGCATCTCTTCACTATGACCGTTAAACTAATATGACCTCCCCCCCATGACGGGGGTTAAAGATTGTCAGATGACAAGGGTTAAACATCATCATGCAATCAGGGTTAATTTCAGCACATGAGAAGGGTTAAACACTATCAACATCATCATGCAATCAGGTTTAATTTCAGCACATGAGAAGGGGTTAAACACTATCATTCCTGGAGAATTTAACACATCGCATGACAAGAGTAAAACCCTTGCAGTTGACGAGGGTGAAATATTCCTACACCATAAGGATTGATTGCATCACATAATAACAATATAATAATGAATACTTATGTAGCGCCTATTCTCGGCTAGAGACCAAGCTCTAAGCGCTTTACAATCAACACTCGTTTACACAATGGGCTGCCTACCTGGGTAGTGCCGACTGAAGAGCTGCCAGCTGGCGCTTCATTCAGTCGTTTCCCGTGTCATCCAGTCAATGTCATTCAATATCGTTCACTCAAGTTCCTTACTTCCTTCCTTCATTCTTTCCATTTCTCACGCAGGGTGCATGCTATGTATAACGTGTCATCCATACCAACGGCCAAACTGGCCTTCTCTCCAAAAGTTGGTGATGGGATTTTTACATGTGTGCAAGATATTATGCGTGTGTTCATACACTTATAGTCTCATTCGAAAGACAGTATGGGAAATGGAGTCAGAACAATGTTAACTCCGAGGGAAAAATCCCCCTGTACCGAAACGCCCCAGCGGAGATTCAAACTCGCAACCCCAGGATCACCAAGCTTACGAGTCTGGCGCTCTATCAACTGAGCTATTCCGGTTCCTCATGACAACAGTTTCAATACCACCACTTGACAGAAGTTAAATACCTCACCATAGAATCAAATACCTTCACATGACAAGAAGAAACACTTACAGTTGACAAGGGTGAAACATTCCTGCATCGTAAGGGTTGAAGGTCACTGTACGACAAACATAAGAGTTAACTTTCTTCATACGACAATGGATACACATCCCGATGTAGCCGGGTGCTAACCGTACATGTTTCTTGGTCACCCGTCGTAGATGAGGTATTTTGTTCATGAGTTATCTTCCCCCTTACCTGCCTTGGTTGAACCTCATTTTTTATTGTGTAAATTCCTTAAATCATGAATACCTCAGAACCTACATATTTGTGTATACGTCGCTGAAGTCACAAAAATTAATGTATTCTATTCGTTACAATCGTGTTGAACTGAGAAGCCCATATTTTCCCTAAAACTGGTATTTCGACCGAGTTAATCTTGGCGCCATTCTGAATTTTTCGACAAACAAACCGTAATAATTCTTGATTTCACAAAAAGTATGAGAGAATCCAAAGAATCCCATTGAATGCACATTGAAAGTAAAATCCATAGTTCTCATTTCATATATCGCATGGCTATGATCTTTTCTGCACAAGCTTGCGACTATACGAAATGACTTGACGGCGCCCGTCTCTTGAGTGAGTCGCCTTCTTTGTTCATTGTCGACGTTCTGATCTAAATTGTTTTTATGAAATTCGGACTTCCCTATCGAAATCTTTTTAATAACTTCGTTTCTATGATAGAAGCAACTGAAAATATATAAGAATTATCATCCGATTGACCATTCCAACAGAATAACATTTTTATCGAAAGTCGTGTTTAAAAGCACATGGCGACGGCCATGTGACGATAAGGTGAGTTGTGTTTTCCATCAAATTTTAAACACAAAGTTCTCCACTTAGACGGCATCTTGGATAATGAAAATTTGTATGTATAAAAAGAGCGAAGAGCCTGCTTTTCAGTCATTACAAAATTATTTCATGCAGTTTGCTTTTTGTCATCGAAATATGGGAAAATATGGCGTAAACTCGTTAAAAGTGGGTTCATTCTCGGACTTTAATTGCCAGTAACTTTACACAGCAACAAAATTGTCAAATATGATTTGATTGCGTTTTATTCCTTGGTTCTGAGGTTTTCGTCGATACCTAATATGTTTAGACACTTTGACCGTACGGCGAGCTAGACAACGCAGAAGCTGCGACAGATAGCACAAATTTTGTCATTTGCTGTCTCGCGAGGCTCACTTTGCCTGCGGCGCTGCGTTGCTGGCTTTGCAGTCCAGTCAAGCTGTATATAAGTGAGGCGCGCAGCGTGAGGAAAAAGATCAGTGTTCCCGGAGGAGAGTGTCGTCCAGAGTGTGGTCCGCGAGTGAGCGATCGGCGCGTGAGAGTGCTCAGTGCGCTGAGTGCTAAGAGAGAGAGAGAGAGAAGAGTTCCCAGGGCAGTGTGCCTGGGTTGAGCTTATCATGGAAGGGCAATAAAAGGAGAAAAACTCCACATCGTCTCTGTGTCTTCTTGACTGGCTGCTGTCCCTTGGTTCCTGCGCATATCACCATCTGCCTGTCTTCACCTGCACACCCCTTACCCCTCCACACCATCACAACTGGCGCTGCGAGCAGGATGAAGACAGAAGGGATCAAGAAGATGACTCAGCCCAAGAAGACCAGACACCATGGCCAGCCAACTGCCCCTACCTCTGCACCCTCTGCATCAGCTCCCCAAATTCACGGGTAACGAGAGCAGCAGGGAAGTGGATGATTTCATCCGGGAGGCCAGGCTTGCTCTACACCTGCAGCCCCTGGATGACAGGACAGCCGCCCTCTGGCTGATGGCCGCCCTAGATGGCCGAGCTCGCCAGGAGGTGATCAGGCTGCCAGTGGCAGAGGTAGACTCCCCAGCCAAGATCTTGACCATCCTGGAGAAGAACTGGGGAGAGCAGCGTGATGTGGTCACCCTGGCCACAGCTTTCTTCAACAGGCAGCAGGGCCAGGACGAGACCATCTGGGAGTATGGCTCCCATCTCCAATACCTCTGGCGGAAGGTCAACCAGGCTGGGGATGGGATGTTGCCTGCCACCATACTCCGCGACGCCTTCACCCGTGGCCTGGAACCAGCTGCACTGCGCAAGGATGTCCGGCATTTTGTCCGGAACCATCCTGCCACACCTTTGAAGAGGCTAGGAAGGAAGCCCCAAAGGTGGATGCAGGACTGCAGTGCTGACGGCGACATTCTCTACATGGCTGGCACTGCTGCTGTTGCCTCGCTTGAGACTCGGCTAGCAGCACTCACAGCCACAGTCGCCAGCTTGAGGCAAGAAATGCAGCAGCCACCACCTGCACGGCCACCACTGCAGATCCGCAGCTGTGTGGCAGAAACGCAACACTCAAGACGACGACGGCCCAGGCGGAGGAGACGACAGTCTCCACCTGTGAAAACTGGGGACAAACCCCAGTCCCCTACCACTGTCAGCAGCCAGAATGCTGACAAGCAGCATGGCCCAGCAGCACCCAGACAACGGGTCTGGCCCTGTCAGGCAACTTCAGTGCCTGACAGCAGAATTGACACCCTGCCGTCATCCAAGCCAGCTGACTGGAGGAGATGGCGAAAGAAGCCGGAACCGCCATCAGACTTGACGGACCGCAGATGTTCCCACAGCCTAAACACAGACCATATGACGGTCTACACGCCTACACAGTCCAGCCCCTGGCTTGCGGTCCAGAACGAACCATCAGCCGGAAAGATCTGCTGCCTGCAAGTGCCCCTCTGGACCTGCGATATGATGGCCAGGTGGAGGTGATGCTATCTCCATCCACCTCCGACTCGGAATCGGACAGCGAGGATGAGTCAGTCTTCTACAATGCTGTACTGCCCAGGCAGGCGGTTCCCCGACCAACTCCAAGGACAGTTGGTCACCCTGCACCCTCTCCTGTTCCATCTGTGGCGTGTGGTGTCAACCAACCCATGCCAGCCCCACGGCGGTCTACACGTCTCGCAGAAAAGCCTGCAAAAAGGTATACCCTTAGTGCCCGCCTGGATGATTAGAGACTTAATGGTTAACCAACTCGGTCAGGCGTTCTGGAGGACAATTGTAAACTGTATATACTCCTGATTGATAGCTGAACACCTTTTAGGAAGGGGTGTTGCGGACTGTTTGCCAAACAGTTCATTTGTTATTATTGCATTTTTTTTTTTTGCACAAGCTAGTCTATGTTGATTGTTTTTTCATGTTGGATAATGATGTATGCCCCTGTTTTTGCTTTTTTCCCAAGAGTTGTTGTAGAAGCTAAGTCGAGTGACTTTTGCTAAGATTCTGCCCCAAAGTGCTAAAACCCATCCAAGTTCATAAACTCCTGGGGCTTGACTAAATAAAAAGGGTTTTGATAACAAATCCTTTTTTTTTCTTCTCATTTTATGTCTGATTTTATGGATTTTTGTTTAAATAACAAGTCCATAATTGTCACTCGGCACCCAGTGTTTTGAATTGACGAATCTTCGCAAGTATATTTTGTATCTGACCTTCTTGGAGTGTTTGAACGAACAAATCCTTGATAAGTCATTTTAGTACCCGACATCTTGGGATTTTGTTTAAATAACAAGTCCATTATTGTCACCCGTTACTCACCCAGTGTTTTGGGTCTTCATGAATTTATCATCCCAGCCATTTTGGGCATCGGACTTTTTGAATTTTGTTTAAATAAATAACAAATTCTTTCAAGTCATTTTGGTATCCGACATTTTGGAATTTTATTTAAATAATAAGTCCACTATTGTCACCTGGTACCTACCCAGTACTTTCGGGTTTTTAACGCATTCTTCCTAATGATATCTGATGTCTGACCTCTTGGAATTTTGTTATAAATAGCAAGTCCATTTTAGTCACTTTTATGTGCCCAAAGTCCAGATTCTGTTCATGAAAGGAATCCCTTGTAGTCATTTTGTATTTGACTTTTTGGAATTTTTGTTTAAAATACATGTCCATTCTAGTCAATATGCTCATTTCCGTCGATGCGAATCTGCTGATTTCCAGCGAATCTGCTGATTTCCAGAAACTTTGATTTAAAGAATAAGTCCCTGGTAGTTGGAATAATATGAATGCGAACAATGAGAGAGACAAGATGTTTTGACGCTTTGATGTTTTGATACATTGATGTAAGTGTTTTTGGGAGTAGCCATGCCTCTAAAGACTTGATGGCTAAAGCTCAATTTTTTCCTTGATTCCTTTGTTATACCCCTGCTTGATAACTTTGTCATTTTATGTCATTTATGTGTCAGCGAGGACGCTGGTTGTAACAGAGTAGGGGGGGATGTAGCCGGGTGCTAACCGTACATGTTTCTTGGTCACCCGTCGTAGATGAGGTATTTGTTCATGAGTTATCTTCCCCCTTACCTGCCTTGGTTGAACCTCATTTTTTATTGTGTAAATTCCTTAAATCATGAATACCTCAGAACCTACATATTTGTGTATACGTCGCTGAAGTCACAAAAATTAATGTATTCTATTCGTTACAATCGTGTTGAACTGAGAAGCCCATATTTTCCCTAAAACTGGTATTTTGACCGAGTTAATCTTGGCGCCATTCTGAATTTTTCGACAAACAAAAACCGTAAATAATTCTTGATTTCACAAAAATTATGAGAGAATCCAAAGAATCCATGAATGCACATTGAAAGTAAAGTCCATAAGTTCTCATTTCATATATCGCATGGCTATGATCTTTTCTGCACAAGCTTGCGACTATACGAAATGACTTGACGGCGCCCGTCTCTTGAGTGAGTCGCCTTCTTTGTTCATTGTCGACGTTCTGATCTAAATTGTTTTTATGAAATTCGGACTTCCCTATCGAAATCTTTTTAATAACTTCGTTTCTATGATAGAAGCAACTGAAAATATATAAGAATTATCATCCGATTGACCATTCCAACAGAATAACATTTTATCGAAAGTCGTGTTAAAAGCACATGGCGACGGCCCATGTGACGATAAGGTGAGTTGTGTTTTCCATCAAATTTTAAACGCAAAGTTCTCCACTTAGACGGCATCTTGGATAATGAAATTTGTATATGTAAAAAGAGCGAAGTGCCTGCTTTTCAGTCATTACAAAATTATTTCATGCAGTTTGCTTTTTGTCATCGAAATATGGGAAAATATGGCGTAAACTCGTTAAAAAGTGGTTCATTCTCGGACTTTAATTGCCAGTAACTTTACACAGCCACAAAATTGTCAAATATGATTGATTGCGTTTTATTCCTTGGGTTCTGAGGTTTTTCGTCGATACCTAATATGTTTAGACACTTTGACCGTACGGCGAGCTAGACAACGCAGAAGCTGCGACAGATAGCACAAATTTTGTCATTTGCTGTCTCGCGAGGCTCACTTTGCCTGCGGCGCTGCGTTGCTGGCTTTGCAGTCCAGTCAAGCTGTATATAAGTGAGGCGCGCAGCGTGAGGAAAAATCAGTGTTCCCCGGAGGAGAGTGTCGTCCAGAGTGTGGTCCGCGAGTGAGCGATCGCGCGCGCGTGAGAGTGCTCAGTGCGCTGAGTGCTAAGAGAGAGAGAGAGAAGAGTTCCCAGGGCAGTGTGCCTGGGTTGAGCTTATCATGGAAGGGCAATAAAAGAAGAAAACTCCACATCGTCTCTGTGTCTTCTTGACTGGCTGCTGTCCCTTGGTTTCCTGCGCATATCACCATCTGCCTGTCTTCACCTGCACACCCCTTACCCCCATCCACACCTGCCAAGGGTTAAACACCACACGCCAAGGGTTAAATACCATATGCCAAGGGTTAAATACCTCCACTTGATGAGGTTTATCACCTCGATTTGTCTAGGGTTAAGCATATCCACATGACAATGGCTAAAATACCTCCACTTGCCAAGGGTAAAGATATCCACAAGACAACGACTAAATGCATCCACACATGGGGTTAACTACAATGACAAGGGTTAAATACGTCTGCATAGCGAGGGTTAACCACGTGTACATGACATGGGTTAAATACGTCTGCATAGCGAGGGTTAAACACGTGTACATGACAGGGTTTAAATACGTCTGCATAGCGAGGGTTAAACACGTGTACATGACAAGGGTTAAATACGTCTGCAAAGCGAGGGTTAAACACGTGTACATGACAAGAGTTAAACACGTGTACATGACAAGGGTTTAAAATACGTCTGCATAGCGAGGGTTAAACATGTGTACATGACAAGGGTTAAACACGTGTACATGACAAGGGTCAGACACGTGTACATGACAAGGGTTAAACACGTGTACATGACAAGGATTAAACACTTGTACATGACAAGGGCTGAACACCTTGCCAGACACCTCTTTGTGGTCAAACTTACACCACTTGACTAGGTGCTGTCTGAAGCAGAAGAAGAGGATGAGGAGGATGACGACGATGAGGACAATAAGACCCAAGACCAGCAGCAGGATCTCGGGCCACGACATGTCTTCAGCATCAGTGCTGGCTCCGGTGTTAGCTGTTGATGAGAAGAACAGATACATGACCTCTGGTACCGTGTTTTAAACCCTTTCACTTCTCTTTGACAGTACTGAGTAACAGGTGATACAACTAGGACAGGAACTGCACGACTCTGGAATCATTTACACACACACTGACCATGATGTGTCAAAATGTAATGAAACCATAGAAATGTTAGACGAAACATTTCTTCAAATTTTCAAGCAAAATGATTTACACCGAGAGTTCCCAACTGAAAAAAGGGACAATGAACAGGAAATTAACTGTTCTTACACACACACCTTTTGAAAGGCACAAAAGACAAAAGCAGGCAAGTTATAACATACAAATTAGAAAAAAAAAAAATTATGCCTCGTAAGATTTGAAGTAAACAGACGCGGTAGCAAAATGGTATCACGTGACGACTTACAAAACCATGTGGATGAGACTGGATGTCATCTTACAGGTTAACTAAGACATGTGTGCCGTCAACTCTGCCTTTTACCCCCATAAACAGCCTCTAGCAGTGACAGCTGCCTCCTGCTATGTGTGAGTGAATTTCAGTCTTTCAATTAATTTACTTGCCAAACTGAAGAAAATTACACAGTTTCTGGCACGACAGTATTGCCAAAAGAGCTGATCCTGAATCAAAGATCGCCTGCCCGAAGGACATACAATTCTCCTTTCTCAGCCAATGCAGTGTACAGAACGAGAGAAAAACAGCACAGATCATTTTATCCTTAGGTTCTGGGACACGTGAAAAAGTTTGGGGAGTTGGATAATACAGGGAAAGAGAGAGTTTGTTTGATTTGGTTTTTCTGCGCTATCTCACTCAGTTCTTTCATGCTTGTATTCAAGCACCTTGTTTATCTCCTGTAATGACTGCCATATCATTCTGTTTCCAAAGCAACCATCGTTAGTATATCCTAACACTGGTCTAAGGGTTCCCCAAGGTTGTCTCTTGCACCGGAGGACGTGCCCAACAACAGTGCGCACCCAAGTTTATCTTTCGTTCTTCTTCATTCACCCACATGACAAAGTGAAAAAGGAAAATGGGTGGCGACAAATTTCATGAATGTAACTTAGCCATTCTAACAAAGATCAATAGTTTAAAGGTGATTTTCTAACCCTGCGCCCCTCTTCCAAGCAGGCAAGGAAGAAAAAAAAAAAAAAAAAGAATCACTGCCAAACTTTGGTCCACACAATATATCATCATCAGGCACACAAATTACTCCACAATGTCCTTACAAACATGTGAAAAATTTGGAAATAGAAACATGGGGGGGGGGGGGGGGGGAGGAAGAAAGAGGCTTTCACTACTAGCACATGTGATTCAGAAGTTTTTTTCTGCAGATAATCAATCTGGAAAATAGACAGTTATTTTATAACAGACACTGACGTTTTAAACATGCATTTCCTTCACCAAAAATGATGCGAGCTGTGAATGTTTACATCTCTCATGTTTCCTGGTGGCAGCATCATGCAGTGTGTCACTTTGGTGCACAGGCGGACAGCCAGAAAAAGTTTTAACCATCCGTTTCCTGTTTCTGCATGACATACTTCTTGAAAAAGTTGAACTATCTGTTTCCTGTTTCTGCACGACATATTTCTTCCCTGGCTACCGTACCCCGCTGCTTCTCCCTCCTACGCCCCCCCAACCCTTTCAGCCCATTCTTCCAGTCCTCACGATCGTCAGTGCTGGTGGTGGCGGGAGCCTCCGTGGTGATGGGGTCGACGGCGCAGGACACGCTAGCCGTTGAACCCTCCCTGGCTGTGGTCTCCTGGTAGGGGCAGCCCATCACAATAGTAGGAACCTGGGTTCTCGGAGTAAAAGCCGACAGGGCACACCTCGCACTGCTGGGTCGACATGTTGAAGTAACTGCCGTACTGGCAGGAGTCTGAAACATCCATCAACAGCATGCTGGAGGTCAGAGGGTGTGGTGGTCAACGATGTATGAATAACAATTATCACCTGATGGTTATTTGGTGTTTAAATTTCAAAATGATTTTAGTTGTTTTTTTTTTTGTAACTAAAATTTTCATCTAAAAATCTCTATTGGCATTTTGATTTAGGACACATTTCTGTGCTCACCAAGCTTCATAAACAACTGAAATTAGTAGGAAAGGTGGTGCATATCTTTTCACTGGCAGGCATAAACTAAAAAATCAAGAGCTGCTGGACCAATGCAAACACACACAAGCACGCACACACACACACACATACACACACGCACGCACACACACACACACAGAGCTTGTCACACAGATCTCTTCAAGCAGGGAGACTGAATCTTGGTAGCTGGACAAAGTCCATGGAACTGATAAAATCGCTGAAATCCCTGCTGCCTATAATCAGTTAAATCCCTGCTGCCTATAATCAGTTAAATCCCTGCTGCCTATAATCAGTTAAATCCCTGCTGCCTATGATCAGTTAAATCCCTGCTGCCCATAATCAGTTAAATCCCTGCTGCCGATTCCTCCCACTATCAGAGACACGCATTCCCTCCCCATCACACATGTAAACCACCACCCCAAGTCATCTATGAACCCATTTCTGCTGGCTCCACCCCCCCCCCCCCCCCCCCATCATCTCTCCCCATCCCTGACTCACCAGTACAATCAATTTCAGACTGCGCAGCAGAGAATGGAGTTGTCTGCCCTGAGGGGCAAGCCTTGCAAGGGGAGTTAATCAAGGAGCCAGTCTTGTCCAGCTCATCCAGGTAAGTTCCTCGTTTACATGCGCTGCACCTCCCAGTGTCTGTGTTGTAGTAATGACCCAGGCCACAGGCGACTGGAGAACAGGACACGTCACAGGAAAAGTCATGTGATACACACGTCGCAGGAAAAGACATGTGATACACACGTCGCAGGAAAAGACATGTGATACACACGTCGCAGGAAAAGTCATGTGATACACACGTCGCAGGAAAAGTCATGTGATACACACGTCGCAGGAAAAGTCATGTGATACACACGTCACAGGAAAAGTCATGTGATACACACATCACAGGAAAAGTCATGCAATACACACGTCACAGGAAAAGTCATGCAATACACACGTCACAGGAAAAGTCATGTGATACACACATCACAGGAAAAGTCATGCAATACACAAAATCACAGGAAAAGTCATGTGATACACACGTCACAGGAAAGTCATGTGATACACACGTCACAGGAAAAGTCATGCAATACACACGTCACAGGAAAAGGTCATGCAATACACACGTCACAGGAAAAGTCATGTGATACACACGTCACAGGAAAAGTCATGTGATACACACATCACAGGAAAAGTCATGTGATACACAGCCATGAGACTTTTCTTTTTTCACAGGTACATGTTCAGCTGTCTGTATCCAGGGGTATACTGTGTGCGTGTGTGTGTGTGTGTGCGTGCGTGCGTGCGCATGTGTGTGTGTACGTGGAGTACTACCACTGAAAGAGTTGAGAGGTGAAATAAAAGGTGCAATATAGATCAAAAAGAAAACAAAAACCAAGTAATAGAGCCTACAGCTACATCACACACACACACACACACACACACACACACACACACAGAGAGAAAAGCGTGCGCACACTCCAACGTCTTTTCTCCACAAGATTCGACAGTCAAAAGAGAGGAGATGGAAGAGAACTCCACGGGCAGCACTCACTGCAGCAGTCATTGAGCAGCACCTTCCCATCGGGGCAGGTGTGAGCTGGGGTGATGATGAGAGAAGTCAGGTCAGGTGTCGTGCCACTCTGTGGAGCACAACATGGTGGACTGTACACCAACACCAATACCACACCTAGTTAGATCTAGTTGCAAAGTGAGACGACTGCAGGCAGAAATCTAAACAAATCTTAAATAAATGTTAGCGAACCGCCAAGAGAAACGTGGACAACGACTCAAGACAAAACACGCCTAGCTTGCACTGAAGAGATCAAGCTAAGTGACAAACTCATTCATTTTCCTTGTCCTATTTGTTTGTGTCTTGCCTGAAGAAGACCTAAGAGGTTGAAAAACGCATCATGTTTTGTCTTGTGACTCGTTTGTCCATGTTTCTCGTGGTGGTTCGCTAACATTTATCTAGATTTGTTTCAATACCAGACCTGTTTACCCTGAAATCTGACTTTGAGTATTCCAAATCCAAAATAATGAGTATTTTCTACAAAATAGGAGTACTCCAACGAGAAAGTTTAAACCATGCTGCGGCAAACATGCATCGTTTGAATCACAGCAGTGGAATACTACATTACTAGTGACTGTGTTAAAAGTGTATCACCTGTTTACATGAACACAGACCTGTTTACCCTAAAAACTACTTTTGGTGTACTTTTCAACAAAAATAATCATATTTTTTCTACAAAGAGTGTATACAAATTCCAAATTTCTGTGAGAGCACGAAGGAGAAGGGAGGGTCCTTCATTTTGTTTTCACCAGCCATCACACTGCAGACACTTCTTGTCAGTAGTAACCACCTGCTCTTGCATCGACTATGCTAAAACAGGTTCTTTCTATACAAATTACGTTCAAACCTGATTCAACGGCATACTACATTGGCACACGCTCGAGCTCTGTTGCTGGTTTTTCGACGTTTCAGTGCATGTTGTCAAGAACCAGACACTGCAAAATGCGATTTTGTGCACAAAAGTAGCAAGCAAGAGTTGTCGCTCTTTGGTCAAAACCTTCAATGTAGTCAGGTTCCGCAAGTTCAACGTTCAACTACCGCTCATCAAGAACTTCATCTCCAGAATTTTTTTTCAACGTTTTTTTTTTTTTTTTTTTTTTTTTTTTTTTTAATAGTTCGTTGTATTTGTCATTTTCGCCAAACATATGTACAAAATATGGCAAACAGAATTTTTTTTCAACGTTTTTTTTTTTTTTTTTTTTTTTTAAATAGTTCGTTGTATTTGTCACATTTTCGCCAAACATATGTACAAAATATGGCAAAATTGTATGGGTAAACAGGTCTGGAATACTTTATTTTCCCTGTGCTGAGAAATTGAGGCGAGTCACAACGCCCACCTCAACTTCACAGTGGATTCAGTAACACACACACACACACACACACACACACACACACACACACACACACACACACACACACTCACACACACACACACACACACAAAAGCAAAAACTCCTTCAAAGAAGTACTTGGTCAAGCTAAAGCTCTAGGAAGCTTCACAATGTGTCATTAATTGATGCTCGGCTATCATCAGACACCTGAATATCTATCACACACAGAGATGTTTATGTACCATCAGATGCCTGAATATCTGTCACATCACAGATGTTTAAGTACCATCAGATGCCTGAGTACTTACCTCATACACAGATGTTTTGGTTTATTCAAATGCCTCAGTATGTAAATTATATGCAGATGTTTTGGTATTGTAAGATGCCTCAGTATTTACCTCATACATAGATGTTTTGGTACAGTCAGATGCCCCAGTATGCAAATCATACATAGATGTGTTGGTACAGTCAGATGCCTCAGTATGTAAATCATATGCAGATGTTTTGGTATTGTAAGATGCCTCTATATTTACCTCATACATAGATGTTTGGGTATAGTCAGATTCCTCAGTACTTCCCTTACACACAGATGTTTTGGTAAAGTCAGATGTTTAAGTACTTACCTCATATACAGATGCTTTGGAATAGTCAGATGCCTCAGCATGTAAATCATACATAGATGTTTTGGCACATGTCGGATGCCTCTAAATATAAATCATCTACAGATGTTTTGGTATAGTCAGACGGTTCAACATGACATTCTTATACTTACCAGTCTAATCAAACACCTTATCTCCACTTGGCATAGAACATCGCCATATTGTCAAGATAAGAACAAAAACAAAAACCGGGTCACCATGGAGATAACTCTGCCCTGATCCCTAAATCACTGAGTAAGAGTGATCACCCTTGTAATCAACTAGTTCAGGTTTCTCTGTTTCCTCAGTGGAACAACATGCCCTTTCCTGCTTTCCTCTCGTTTTCTTTTATAACAACATTTCACATCGTTATGGATTCCCATAAATGCATAGTAAGCTTGCTTTTCTCCGGAGGGAGAGGCTCTCTTTCCTTTCGGCTTTGTAGGAGAGAAGTTTGGCTGACAATTCCTGGAAATTCACTGTTCAGGGCTACTTCGTTGCACTGTCCTTTTCGTGGTTTGCTGTAGATTCTTCCAAGTTGGTTCCTTAAGCCTGCTGCTACTTCAACATGTCTGTTCTTATCGCCTTCTCGTCAACACGCAGAAGACCAGTGTCTTCTGTTCTGGATGTTCCCCTTTCCTGCCAGGTGACTGCAGCAAGGAATGCTGTGGTGGACGTGGCGTTCGGTTTGCTTCCAGATTAGCAAGCATGGAGACCGATACACACTGCCCTCAGTGGCCTCAATCATTGAGTTCTAGGTTCAGGAACTGTACAGGTACGCTTTCATGGGGGGTCAGTGTCTCCCTCTTCAGGTGAACCTGCTTCCTTTGCTCTTCAGGTGAGCCTGCTTCCTTTTCTCTTCAGGTGAACCTGCTTTCTTTTCTCTTCAGGTGAACATGCTTCCTTTGCTCTTCAGGTGAACATGCTTCCTTTGCTCTTCAGGTGAAACATGCTTCCTTTGCTCTTCAGGTGAACATGCTTCCTCTTCTCTTCAGGTGAACATGCTTCCTCTTCTCTTCAGATGAACATGCTTCCTTTGCTCTTCAGGTGAGCATGCTTCCTTTTCAACACTCTGGCATTTGTTTGGACAGCTGAGTATGAGAAAAAGGAATGTTCCCACCAAAAGTACTTTCTGTTTCTTTTGAGGGGATCCTGATGGTATGGTGATGTTCCATGTTCAGTGGGGATACGGCGTTTGTTTGGACATGTTGGTATATTGTAAAACTTATTTTTTGTTTGTATGATTCCTATGTATGCTCTACATCATGCATACTCTATCACTGAATTACACGCATAGTGCACAACAAATAAATAACTGAACCAGATACAAATACTCTATTACAAAAAAACTGCATCAATGAACCACATACACACACTACACAAACCACATCTTATATAACTGAAAAAAATGCGCGCACACACACACACACACACACACACACACACACACACACACACACGCGCGCACGGGCACACACACTCATATATCATAATCAATAAAGTATATCGTTAAACCATCTGCACACATCATTTTCGTCATAATCATTTAATTTCAACCATCAGTAACATCATATCAATCTTGATAACACTCACATAGCTGAAATCCCCGTTGTCAACCACAGCAACAGTCAGAACCTCCGTCACGCTCTTCACATTCACGTTATCGCTTCGAACAACTTC
>JADBJO010012214.1:22500-35000 GCA_016801955.1 Conus betulinus
CACACACACACACACACACACACACAAAAAAAAAAAAGAAAATTAACACTCACTCCAGCTCCAGCAAGTCCACTGTGGTCTTCACATGCTGCGACGATGTTGACGGACAGTCCACGGTGACCTGAATGCCGTCACACGGCACGTTGCCGCATATCCCTCCCTGCCACCTGGTGTTGAGAGCAGCGAGGCTGGAGCGAATGTGTGCTGGGTAGCTGGGTGGTGTGGCCGTGGCACACACCAACATGGAGGGGATGGTGTAGTTCAGCTCCATCCTGATGTTGACCTTGGGTGTCTGGCATGCTGCACATTCATTGTCATGGTCACTGATGAGGTTCTACCACAACCCAATGAATGTTGTGTGTGTGTGTGTGTGGTGTGTGTGTGTGTGTGTGTGTGTGTGTGTGCGCGCGCGCGCGCTCGTGCGTGTGTGTTTTAAGTACCGTAACTTTTTACTCATTGATTATTTTTATTCCTTTCCATCTAATATTGCTATTTTTGTTAGTATTGTCATGATCTTGATAATTATCATTATTGGCATATCAATACTGATTCTATTATTATCATTAGTAACAATAGTAGTAATATTGATATAATAATGATAATCAGTAGTAGTAGTACCATTATTACTTTCATTACTCTTATCATTATCATCATTATTGTAATGGGTATTATCATCATCCTAGTTGTTATTTTAATTTTTTTTACTATTACTGTCATCATTATCACTATTGTTATTACTACCATTATTGTTACTGTTAGTAGTAATAGTTTGAAGTATTAGTATCATCACTTTCATCATTCATGCTATATAAGAAAAAAACTTTCATATTTTCTAAATTCCTATGCCTTAAAATATTTCTTAGATCATATCTTGCTAGCCTTCCCATTTTCCTCTTTCATTATTATCATTAGTTTTTGGTTATGATTAACATAAAAAATTATTGCTGCTGGTCGTCTGATTCTTGGATTCTATCTACTGTCTTTCCCATTCTCTATATCCTCCCTCTTCTTGTTCTCTTTCTTCTACTCCTTCCTCTCCTCCTCCTCCTTTTTCCTCTTCTCATTATCACCATCATCATCATTACAATTATTCTTATAACCTGTGTTGTCCCCCTTGAACCTTCATTCTATTCACCAGCTTTACTTGTTCACCCAAAAAAAACAAAGTCTGCGTCCAGTTTGAAGAGACAAGTGATTGTCCTACGTGGGGTCGAAAAATCCTCATGATTGTTTTTGGATTTTTGATCTGTTTGTTCTTTTTGTTGGCAATGCAGTACTACTGTTTTTGCTCTCATTTCAATTTTGCCTGCAATTACCCCCCTTTGAATTCATATGACTTCTGAGTTACAGGACAGCAGAAACATGTCAACCCCACCCTATTAACACCAGACGGGTGGAAACCTGCCGTGTGAGAGAAAATGTTCAGCACCATCCATTTTGTTGCCAGATAAAATGAAAGGCCACTGGAATCCCTGACAGTGTGATTCATCAATGTTCACATCATCAAAACATTGCAAAAGAAGACTGGAACTTGAAAAAGGCCAGCACACTTGACAAAACAACAACAACAGATCAGAGTCTTGGTAATCTCTTAAAGGTGTCACCATGGAGGTTTGACTTACAGAATGAGCCTCACACACAGAAATTGCCGAAGACTGGAACTGTCTTCATAATGTTATCTTGTATATGTAGCTATCTCAGAAGAGACGAAAAAAATAATTCACTGGATATATTTGCTGTTCCACTAAACTCATTTGAATAATTCATCATATTTTTTGTGCTTAGTGATCAGATGAACAGTAACACGTAGCTGTGACAAGTGTGTGAGTGTGTGTGTAACACAAAATGAAGATAGTAAAGAACAGACGCTCCCTCCCTCTTCGGGAAAAACGTGAGTGTGCCAGTTCACCACACATTAGAACACTAACAAACCCAGACACTTTGTATCAAACACTGAAACATTAAAATCAGCAAAACTATGTCCATTTGTAAGAGAACATACAGACTATGCATGGTGTGTAAGAGACTGGTTAAAAAAAAAAAAAAAAAAAAAAAAAAAAAAAAAAAAAAAACTAGTAGTGGAAATTGTTTATGTTTTTTTCTGTTTTTTTTTTTTTTGGCAGATGAAGAGGACAGTGTGAAGCACCAAAAAATGAAGAGGTGGATTTTGGCCCTAACTGAGCAGATCCGTTTCATGATCCCAAAGAACCACACACCCTGCAGTACCTGATTATCAAATGATTTCCGCACATGAGAGTTTGAACCTTCTATTTCCTGTGCAAGGGTACCACTGAACAGTAGTCTAGCACACATATCCTGATGCCATCACCCGGAGCAACGCTGGATTTGAAGATCCTGTCTCTAAAGGAGAAGAGGGCAAACTGGAATTCAGTTTCTGACACGGACGCCCTTAAATCAGATGAAGACTGAACTCTTTCAAGTGATCTCGCAGGTTGGAAAACTGGATGGGAATTCAAGCAAAACCAGCTTCTGCAATGCTTCGGATGGAAACACAGTAGAAGTCAGAGAATAATAAGAAAATGGCAACTGTTCTCAAGCCTCACTGCATACTGAAAGATCTGCAATCAAGCAATTCAGCGAAGCAATTCATGCATTCCAAAATGTAATGGAACAGAGAAAGAAAAAAGAAACTGAAGCCACTCACTGGTACAAGAAGGGAAGTCGTAAGTCATGAGACGGTCAGAGGCACCGAACATTCCATCGATTCCACAGGTGTAGAAGAGAGGCTCTGCCTGTGACCGCGTGTAGCCTGTCTGACAGCTGACTTCACAGCGGATCCCAGCGCTGGTCGGCCGGCAGGACTGACTTCCAAACCGCGGAGGAACAGGATTGTTGCAGGTTCCACCTGACAGCCACCAACAATGCACAGAGCTGTCAGTACCAAGAGAAGCTAGCAGAACAAAGTCAGTTTATGACACACAGAGAGAGTCACACACACACACACACACTAACACACTAACACTCTCTCTCTTACTCACTGTCTCTCTCTCACACACACACACACACACACACACACACTCTCTCTC
This sequence comes from Conus betulinus, assembly GCA_016801955.1. Taxonomy (NCBI): domain Eukaryota; kingdom Metazoa; phylum Mollusca; class Gastropoda; order Neogastropoda; family Conidae; genus Conus; species Conus betulinus. Next base: position 25,548 of record JADBJO010012214.1, read on the forward strand.
TCTCTCTCTCTCACTCACTGTCTCTATCTCTCTCTCTCACACACACACACACACACACACAGAGGTGGACATGAAAAAAAAAAAAACTTAGACAAGTGGGTAGTCGAAAGTGCAGTTTGACAGACAGAAAGGTGTGTGCATACATTTGTGTGCTGGTGCTTAAATGTCTGGCTGTAGGTATACACGTGTGGCAGGTAAGTGTTTGCAGTGTCTGTGATACAGTGATTCTGATGCAGTCAAGTATAAATATACAAAAAATGTACACATGCACCTGTCTGAGACTGTGTATGTTGCTGTATGGTACACATTCCTTGCTGAAGCTGTCATGCATACACCTGGGTGTACATGAACATGTATGTATAAACTGCTGACAAACCTCACTGAATAATCTGTACATAGTGTACGGAACATACATGGGCATTCTATGTACATGAGCTGGTATGTCAACCCAGCAATGGTGCGAGTGCACCTGCATGTCCAACTCACGTCTGTTATGCAACAGGAAGCTGCAGACAGCCGTGTCTCCGTCGCTGTCGCTCTGCGTGTAGGCCGCTCCGTAGTGACCCCAGCCCATCTCCGTGGCTGAACACATCACCATTCAGCAAACATCACCATCCTCTGCCATCACTGTCAGCCGTCTCAATTCCCACTGAGCACCATTAGAAGTGAGGCAAATGTTTGAAATTCTGCGTCTCTGATGCCCAGTTCTCACTGCATATCCTTACAGGTGGAAAGTTCTTTTCAATTGTTTTTTTTTTTTTTTTTTTTTGCTGTCCCATCTTTTGTGCCGCCTCACTGGCACTATACCCACACCACTCATCCCAACACCCCCACCCCCACCCCTGATGCACAGCCACAGCCCAGCCCCAGCACTGGCAATCCACAGGGAGCAATCAATGTCAAGCCAATAAGACACATCCCACCAAAGGAGACACTGTACTGCTGTCAAGTCACTTCGGTGTGGTGTTCAATGGCGCCTGTTCTGATCCAACATATGCAGGACACCACCTGCTTGGACCCCGACTGACAACAATAATTGCTTTGTCATGGAGCCAGCATGAGTGAGCTCTCCCTCCAGAGGGCGCCCCCACATCTCTCCAACAACAGCCCCCACAAGCTTGCCATTATCAGCGAACCCCGATGGAATCAAACCAAGGCCATAGATGTAGAGAGGACATCACACTGAGGTTACAATGACAGCAGAGCATGAAGGGCCACAGATTTTGACAATCTCTTTCTGTGCTGATCGATGAGAATGAGGATGATAAAGATAATACTATGGATTTCCATTTTGGTTCGAGGCTGCGTGACAGGGCTGTACTGTTATGCTTACTTCCATAATACATTCCAGGATCAACCAGGACCAAGAGATACAGACACCTGCAGCGTTGGTCAGTAATTTGAGCAACAATCTCAGAGACGTGTCCACTGAGCGGATAAAACTCAACTGTGTGGTCCCTGTCTTCCTAACTGAGCCCACAGCAAACTCAACTCTGGGTGGGAGCCAGTCAGAGCAAGAAAATCACACATGGCTGCGATGGGAATCGAACCCATGACCTTCTTGCCGGGAGTCTGTGATGCTAACCACTTGGCACCGGCAACTGTATGTCAGTCATGGTGCTCTGGTCTGTATGTGTGTGTGTAACCACACAGTGGCAGGGACAACTGTATGTCAGTCATGGTGCTCTGGTCTGTATGGTGTGTAACCACACAGTGGAAGGACAACTGTATGTCAGTCATGGTGCTCTGGTCTGTATGGTGTGTGTAACCACACAGTGGCAGGGACAACTGTATGTCAATCACAGTGCTCTGGTCTGTATGGTGTGTGTAACCACACAGTGGAAGGACAACTGTATGTCAGTCACAGTGCTCTGGTCTGTATGGTGTGTGTGACCACACAGTGGCAGGGACAACTGTACTCCAGTCACAGTGCTCTGGTCTTCTGTGGCTCATCTGCCCCAGGAGGTGGTACGACAGGGCACTATCCACGTCAACATGACCGGCCTGGTCCTGCCAGGGTCTGATGGGCGAAGCATGCAGCAGGACTCTTCCATCGCCCAGGCCAGCCTATGACCTTGTGTGCTATGACACGCCTCGTTGTGGTCACCATATTACAGATCATCAATCAGACAGCCAGACACTGGAGTGCATCAGAGAGACTTGATGCTCTGCATCACCGACCATGGCTGGGCTATAAGCAACATTATCTAATCTAATCGCCGACCATCAGCTGGTGCATAATTCATTTCCACTTCAGCTAATGAAGCCCCCTGTAACAATGGCCAGTTCTACAGGTTTACCTCCCTTCTTGCTGATGATGAAGCCCCTGTAACAATGGCCAGTTCTACAGGTTTACCTCCCTTCTTGCTAATGAAGCCCCCTGCAACAATGGCCAGTTCTACAGGTTTACCTCCCTTCTTGCTGATGAAGCCTGCTGTAACAATGCCAGTTCTACAGGGTTAACTCCCTTCCTGCTGATGAAGCCTGCTGTAGCAATGGCCAGTTCTACAGGCTTAACTCCCTTCCTGTGCAAGTGCAGGCAGAAAATCAGATCTGTACGTGTCAGGGTTGTGAAGACAGAAAAGCACCAAGCAAAGGCCAGAGTACTTGGAGAGGTGAGACACCATCACACCTTCCCCACTGCCCACTTACATACTGTGATGACCACGCAACCAGCAGAAATGGGCGGTGCTATCATCTCATTTAGCGCTGCTGCTCCGCACACGTCTACCATCTTTTGGTCACATACTGACAAATTTTCATACAATGCTTGTGTTCCTCACGTGTCTACCATCTTTTGGTCACATACTGACAATTTTCATACAATGCTTGTGTTCCTCACTGTCTACCATCTTTTGGTCACATACTGACAAATTTTCATACAATGCTTGTGTTCCTCACTGTCTACCATCTTTTGGTCACATACTGACAAATTTTCATGCAAACATCACAAGCATACCCTAAAGAAGCAAGAAAGTCATGAATAATCTTAAGTAAAAAACTGCGCTAGAAGGAGGTGTACAACTCAAACTTTTCTAAAGGCTTAAAAACGAGAAGGAAGCCACAGAAGATGACTTAAAATGAAAATAATCTTTGCGAAAGGATTTTTTTTCATTAGCACTAAGACAGGCCTAAATCTAACTCACTTCCAGAGACGTAGTTGGCAGTGACTGGAAGGTTGGAGAGGAAGGAGGGGGGTGTTCCATGATGGTGTGGACCGGCGCTGAGACACCACCATCTGGTTCTCCGGGCACTGCGTCACTGATGGCCTTGACACCACTGTCACATGACATAGCATGTCTAAAAACTTCTGAGCCAAGGATTACTGCAACATGCAGCAAACAATACATTAAAGCACATGACATTTTTAGGAACAAGTCAAACACAAATGTGAAAAAACACATGACAGATTTGGATAAAGTCGAAAACAAATATGAAAGCACATGACAGAGAACATGACGAGGGCACACTGGAAAGTGTGGGAACTCTGCCAGGATAGGAGGATCTGGGATCCACTTTCCAACCCAGATCCACACCATGGATCTACTCCTGAAACCATGATCTCACACTGTGTCTTGTTCTGAAACAACACATTTCACACTGTGTCTTGTTCTGAAACAACACTTTCACACAATGTCACTTGCTGCTCACACCACACATCTCACCGTGTCTTGTTCTGAAACAACGCATTCACACTGTATCTTGTTCTGAAACAACACATCTCACACTGTGTCTTGTTCTCAAACAACACATTTCACACTGTGTCTTGTTCTGAAACCACACATCTCACACTGTGTCTTGTTCTCAAACCACACATCTCACACTGTGTCTTGTTCTGAAACCACACATCTCACACTGTGTCTTGTTCTCAAACCACACATCTCACACTGTGTCTTGCTCTCAAACCACACATCTCACACTGTGTCTTGTTCTGAAGCAACACATCTCACACTGTGTCTTGTTCTCAAACAGCACATCTCACACTGTGTCTTGCTCTCAAACAACACATCTCACATTGTGTCTTGTTCTCAAACACGCATCTCACACTGTGTCTTCTTCTCAAACAACACATCTCACACTGTGTCTTGTTCTCAAACCACACATCTCACACTGTGTCTTGTTCTCAAACTACGCATCTCACACTGTGTCTTGTTCTGAAACAACACATATCACACTGTGTCTTGTTCTGAAACAACACATCTCACACTGTGTCTTGTTTTGAAACAACACATGTCACACTGTGTCTTGTTCTCAAACCACACATCTCATTGTGTCTTGTTCTCAAACAGCACATCTCACACTGTGTCTTGCTCTCAAACCACGCATCTCACACTGTGTCTTGCTCTCAAACCACACATCTCACACTGTGTCTTTTTCTGAAAGAACACATCTCACACTGTGTCTTTTTCTCAAACAGCACATCTCACACTGTGTCTTGCTCTCAAACAACACATCTCACACTGTGTCTTGCTCTCAAACCACGCATCTCACACTGTGTCTTGTTCTCAAACAGCACATCTCACACTGTGTCTTGTTCTCAAACAACACATCTCACTGTGTCTTGTTCTCAAACCACGCATCTCACACTGTGTCTTGTTCTGAAACAGCACATCTCACACTGTGTCTTGTTCTCAAACCACACATCTCACACTGTGTCTTGTTCTCAAACCACGCATCTCACACTGTGTCTTGTTCTCAAACAGCACATCTCTCACACTGTGTCTTGTTCTCAAACCACACATCTCACACTGTGTCTTGTTCTCAAACCACGCATCTCACACTATGTCTTGTTCTCAAACCACACATCTCACACTGTGTCTTGTTCTCAAACCACGCATCTCACACTGTGTCTTGTTCTCAAACAGCACATCTCACACTTGTGTCTTGTTCTCAAACCACACATCTCACACTGTGTCTTGTTCTCAAACCACGCATCTCACACTGTGTCTTCTGATGTGACCACCTATCTCACAGTGTCTTGCTCTGAATTAATCCCTCTAAAACAGTGCTTTGCTCTGAAACCATGTGTCTCAAATCCCTCAAATAATCCTTCAAAGAAAATCCTTCAAAAGCTGTGGTGCTTTGAGACTTTCTCTCATGCTTTGGGTTTTGTTCTAATACACCCTCATCAAAACTGAACGTTATCTAAAATCCACTCTGATCTAAACAAGCTTTTTTGTTTTTTTTTTAATCATGGATTTAAGAAGAAACGCAAGCATAAAAGGATAATAACTACAGATCACTGCTTACCCAAAAGAGTGACTTTCAAGGACTCCCCATTTTGTTTTAAAGGAACTGAAAACCAAATTCAGAGGATCTAGACTGGGAAAGGCTTTGTTCACATCAAGCAGAAATAGGGCACTTGTTTGGACTAGCAAATATATATGTATGTGTCTAAACTGCATTAAACTGTCTAAACTGCATTAAGTTCAGATCATTTACAGTGGTCATTGTTGTCACACACCCGTATATATAGTTTGAAATCATCAGTGTGGTCACACACTGGTTATAAATATATATATATATATATATATATATAATTGAATATTTCTGGCAGTCTTTGCAACACCAAGCTGCTCTGTAAGTTGCTGGAATGGTGCTTGGTTTCTTATCCTTGGAATTTTAGTCAATTATAATTTAGTCCCTTGTGGATTCATCCCAGACTGGCCCTCAGCATTTGTGTCTTAAGAGGTTATCTTTTTGTATTTTCTACTTTTCACTAGAAAATGTAGCTTGTTTTGCTCTTTATTGGTTTTCTTTTGCTTCTTAGGTGGCGCCTTTGGTTAGTTTTTTTGAAAACTCAAACAAACATACTATGGTATTGCACACCAGCCTTATTCTGGGATAGCATTCTTCTTAAAACAGAAAAGGCACAGGAGTTAAGATACCACTTTCCGCGGTCACTGAGGAGAAACAATCAGGTTTCGAAATACTGGTATCTGACCAGGAGTTTATATATTAGTGAGTTTGCTCCCCGCTGGAGAGTGTCTCCTCCTTGGAGACTATAAGCTTGCTGAGGACTCATTTGAGAAGCATTTATTATTCTCCTCTCACACACATACTGTTAGGCAAAATAACTGCCACTGCAGATATGAATGCTTATCTTCCCTTATTTCTTCACTCTAAGACATAAGAGCAAGTTCTGTTTTTATGATTGAATATTTCTTGCAGTCTTTGCAACACCAAGCTGCTCTGTAAGTTGCTGGAATGGTGCTCGGTTACTTATCCTTGGAATTTATTAGTCACATATATATATATATATATATATATATATATATATAGTTGGAAATCATTCACTGTGGTCATTATGGTCACACACTGGTGTTATAGATATCTCTTTTGATAATCATTCACTGTGGTCCTTATAGTCACACACTGGTGTATATCTATATATATAGTTGATAATCATTCACTGTGGTCCTTAGAGTCACACACTGGTGTTATATCTATATATATAGTTGATCATCATTCACTGTGGTCCTTAGAGTCACACACTGGTGTTATATCTATATATATAGTTGATAATCATTCACTGTGGTCCTTATAGTCACACACTGGTGTTATATCTATATATATAGTGATAATCATTCACTGTGGTCCTTATAGTCACACACTGGTGTTATATCTATATATATAGTTGATCATCATTCATGTGGTCCTTAGAGTCACACACTGGTGTTATATCTCTATGTATAGTTGATAATCATTCACTGTGGTCCTTAGAGTCACACACTGGTGTTATATCTCTATGTATAGTTGATAATCATTCACTGTGGTCCTTAGAGTCACACACTGGTGTTATATCTCTATACATAGTTGATAATCATTCACTGTGGTCCTTAGAGTCACACACTGGTGTTATATCTCTATACATAGTTGATAATCATTCACTGTGGTCCTTAGAGTCACACACTGGTGTTATATCTCTATGTATAGTTGATAATCATTTCACTGTGGTCCTTAGAGTCACACACTGGTGTTATATCTATATATATAGTTGATAATCATTCACTGCGGTCTTTATGGTCACGCACCGTCATCCAGACTGCGACAGCTGGACGAAGATGTGCGACAGACGCCCTGCGTCAGCTGGCTCTGGTAGTCCACCACGGCGGTTGTCCCGTTCAGCAGCTCCTTGGTCAGCACCCACTGCGACCCCGCCGGCACATAGCTGGGGTCAGCGTACAGGCGCGACACATTTGCCGACGACATGGCGTTAGTGGTCACGTGGAGACGACTGAGCCTTCCCACCATGCCTTGGGAGCGATCGATGGTTTGGGCGACACTGTTGTATGTGCCTCCAAGAATCACCCAGCCACTGAAATGAAAATGCACAAGTTTGATTTTTGACATGGCACCAATGCCTCAAGGTTCACAGGACCTCTGTTGACAACCCCTCTGTACAGAGACTCCATCCACACACAGACCAAAATCTGTGTAATTGGTCTTATCTTCAACTATGTGATTTCTATTAACGGCATAGTACTATGCAGCACCGGACATATATCATATTGCGTGGTTTATGTACTGTATTGCACTAGACTGAATTCTATTGCATTCTGTACTATACAGCCCCTCTGTATCAAGGTCCAACCACACAAGAGCGAAAGCTTTGCTACTGATCATTTTTTCTCTCAGAGATACTTACGCTGCAAGGTACTCTAATGAACTGTACTCTATTCCATGGCACTAGGTCAGATTGCATGGTGTTCTCTGCCCCATTGCATCGTATTATACTGTGCTGCACTGCGTTACACAACACATTGTATTGTACTCTGTTAGAATGGACTGTGTTGCATGGAATACCCTACTGTGCTGTGTTAGACTGTACTATATCATGCTTCAGAGTATGGCGCATTGTAGTTTACTGTGCCACACAGCACTGAATCATGTTGAATACTGTATTATGCACTGCATTGTATCACACACAGTGTGTGCGGTGCTCGCGCGCTGCATTCTATCACACACAGCGTGTGCGCTGCTATGCGCTACATTCTATCACACACAGCGTGTGCGCTGCTATGCACTACATTCTATCACACACACAGCGTGTGCGCTGCTATGCGCTACATTCTATCACACACAGCGTGTGCGCTGCTATGCACTACATTCTATCACACACAGCCAGTGCGGTGCTACGCACTACATTCTATCACACACAGCGTGTGCGCTGCTATGCACTGCATTCTATCACACACAGCGTGTGCAGTACTGAATTACACTGCCTACTGAACTGAGAGCACTGCAATACACCAGTGTGTATCATACTCCGTGCTTTGCTAGACTGCATTGTTTTGCACTAAATTGTACTACACTGCAAAGTGCAATTTATCACATGTTTAGCAAACTGTACTTCACTGTTGTATTTCCTGTACTGAAATATACAACATGGTGTACTGAACTGCAATGTGTGTGTATCATCCTGCTTCTAACTGCCTTGTGTACTGTACTGTACTGCAAGATGCTATGCTGTATTTGACTTACTTGCGTACCGTACTGAACAGCACTATACTGTGCTGTTATACTGCATGGCGCATTGCATTGTACACTATCATAATGCATACTACCTATGCGCCATGTAATACTTTATTGCATTTCACAGTGTTGTGAGCCACATTGTAGCGCACTACATTATACAACACACTGTACTGCGCTGCATACACAGCAGTGCGCAGGATTGCACTGTACATACTTCACACTGTACTGCGCTGCACACACAGCAGTGCGCAGGACTGCACTGTAACATGCTTCACACTGTACTGCGCTGCACACACAGCAGTGCGCAGGACTGCACTGTAACATGCTTCACACTCTACTGCGCTGCACACACAGCAGTGCGCAGGACTGCACTGTAACATGCTTCACACTGCGCTGCACACACAGCAGTGCGCAGGACTGCACTGTAACATGCTTCACACTGTACTGCGCTGCACACACAGCAGTGCGCAGGACTGCACTGTAACATGCTTCACACTGTACTGCGCTGCACACACAGCAATGCGCAGGACTGCACTGTAACATGCTTCACACTGTACTGCGCTGCACACAGCAGCAGTGCGCAGGACTGCACTGTAACATGCTTCACACTGTACTGTGCTGCATGGCACTGTATAGCAATTTTCCCATTACAATGCCTATCTATCCCAACAAATACCCTGTCAATACCTATCTGCCCCAACAAATATCCTGTCAATACCTATGTGCCCCAACAAATACCCTGTCAATACCCATCTGCCCCAACAAATACCCGGTCAATACCTTCAATAGGTCTTGTAATTTCACAGCCTTCCCCACTGTGTTCATAACCACGACAGAGATGCAAGGACTTAGGGACAGAGGTCTTGTAATTTCACAGCCTTCCCAACTGTGTTCATAATCACGACAGAGATGCAAGGACTGAGGGGCTGACAGAATGTTAAAGGCCTTGTCCATCTTCCACTGGAGACTGCAGTG
>JADBJO010012214.1:42500-68476 GCA_016801955.1 Conus betulinus
AATAATTCTGATATCACGTCACTGTGAATGGAAACATGTCAAAGTAAAGAAGGGAGGCAGACATTACTCCATACATCACCCCATACACAGTTTCATGCAATAAAACCTCAAGAAAATTACACACATGCACACATACACAAAAAACTGTCATGTCACATCACTTTGAATGGGAAACATGTCAATGTAAAGAAGGGAGAAACACTGACATGTCACGTCACTGAATGGAAACGTCAAAGTAAAGAAGGGAGAAACACTGACATGTCACGTCACTGAATGGAAACATGTCAATGCAAAGAAGGGAGAAACACTGACATGTCACGTCACTGAATGGAAACATGTCAATGTAAAGAAGGGAGACAGACTGACATGTCACATCACTGAATGGAAACTTATCAATGTAAAGAAGGGAGAAAACACTGACATGTCACGTCACTGAGTGGAAACGTGTCAATGTAAAGAAGGGATACAGACTGTCATGTCACGTCACTGAATGGAAACTTATCAATGTAAAGAAGGGAGAAACACTGACATGTCACGTCACTGAGTGGAAACGTGTCAATGTAAAGAAGGGAGACAAACAGCCGCTGGTGTGTCAGGGCCAATCCTGACCTGCAGGACAGGAACAGATGATGTAGCCTGCAACATCGTTACAGGTGCCTCCGTTTTTACAGGTGTCCATCTGACAGGTGGCCAGGTTGACCTCACAGTACTGGCCTGTGTAGCCTGCACACCACAACGCTCACAACACTCAGGGGCACTCCCACTGTCACTGTCACCAACACTCCATCAATCAATGCTAATGCCCACCACTGTCACCAATACTCCATCAATCAATGCTAATGCCCACCACTGTCACCAATACTCCATCAATCAATGCTAATGCCCACCACTGTCACCAATACTCCATCAATCCATGCTAATCAACTGTCACCAATACTCCATCAATCAATGCTAATGCCCACCACTGTCACCAATACTCCATCAATCAATGCCCACCACTGTCACCAATACTCCATCAATCAATGCCCACCACTGTCACAAACACTCCATCAATCAATGCCCACCACTGTCACCAATACTCCATCAATCAATGCTAATGCCCATTACTGTCACCAATACTCCATCAATCAATGCCCACCACTGTCACCAATACTCCATCAATCAATGCTCACCACTGTCACCAATACTCCATCAATCAATGCCCACCACTGTCACCAATACTCCATCAATCAATGCTAATGCCCACCACTGTCACTAATACTCCATCAATCAATGCTAATGCCCACCACTGTCACCAATACTCCATCAATCAATGCCCACCACTGTCACCAACACTCCATCAATCAATGCCTACCACTGTCACCAATACTCCATCAATCAATGCCCACCACTGTCACCAATACTCCATCAATCAATGCCTACCACTGTCACCAATACTCCATCAATCAATGCCCACCACTGTCACCAACACTCCATCAATCAATGCTAATGCCCACCACTGTCACCAATACTCCATCAATCAATGCTAATGCCCACCACTGTCACCAATACTCCATCAATCAATGCTAATGCCCACCACTGTCACCAATACTCCATCAATCAATGGCCACCACTGTCACTAATACTCCATCAATCAATGCTAATGCCCACCACTGTCACCAATACTCCATCAATCAATGCCCACCACTGTCACCAATACTCCATCAATCAATGCCCACCACTGTCACTAATACTCCATCAATCAATGCTAAAGCCCACCACTGTCACTAATACTCCATCAATCAATGCCCACCACTGTCACCAATACTCCATCAATCAATGCCCACCACTGTCACCAATACTCCATCAATCAATGCCCACCACTGTCACTAATACTCCATCAATCAATGCCCACCACTGTCACCAATACTCCATCAATCAATGCCCACCACTGTCACCAATACTCCATCAATCAATGCCCACACTGTCACCAATACTCCATCAATCAATGCCCACCACTGTCACCAATACTCCATCAATCAATGCTAATGCCCACCACTGTCACTAATACTCCATCAATCAATGCTAATGCCCATCACTGTCACCAATACTCCCATCAATCAATGCCCACCACTGTCACTAATACTCCATCAATCAATGCCCACCACTGTCACTAATACTCCATCAATCAATGCTAATGCCCATCACTGTCACCAATACTCCCATCAATCAATGCCCACCACTGTCACCAATACTCCCATCATCAATGCTAATGCCCATTACTGTCACAAACACTCCATAAATCAATGATAATGCCCACCACTGTCACAAACACTCATAAATCAATGATAATGCCTATCTATCTGCTGGGATGCAAAGAATTAACTGCTAAACTTGAATATACACTCCACAGCGGATGAACAGGACATTTGAATAAGATATTCTTTCAAAAGGAACAAGTCTCTGGAGATAAAGAAATTATTGCTCTTTACTTAGATTTGTGATTTCTTTCTTATCAAAACTAGCCCACACCACTATGGCATCTGCAGATCAACCTCCTTATTGCCTCAAATGCTGACATTACCAGGAACCTAAACAAAAAACATTTTGACTGGTGTTCTCATCAAAACACACACACACACACGAAACAGGAGTTGAGGGTGTTTAAAGTAATGGCCAGCAATGACCTTTGAAGCAGAAATGGAGTCCCGGAGAAAGAAGATGTGTGTATGTTTTGCCTTGGAGACTGTCTGAAGGGACACGATCTAGTCTGTGAGCACAGTAGAGTAGCTAGAGGCGTCGGAGGGAACGCGTAGAACGCCTCTGAGAAGGAGCTGTGCAGCGATACACAGCTGATGCAATTCCCTCGTGAGAAATGGGACTCTCAATAAACAGTCTTTCCTAGGATGGAAATTCACAGCAAAGTTCAGCAAACGAATGTCTTGTACGCCAGGGAGCTGGTACCATCTTTGCAAGAAAGGCCAGTTTAAAAAAGCTGATTTCCAGCATGTGGAAAGTCCATGGTGGGTCATCAAGCAATTAGGACACGTCACACACAACTCCAGGGTCTACATCTGCATTGGACAGGCTCACAGACAATGTTACTTAGAACCCAGCCAACAGCAAAGGGCCATATCAGGGCTGTCACCTCATCTCATTGAAGTCAACTCTCAAGTTTGATTGGTTAAAAAAAAATTCACACACAACTCATCAAAAACAGATTTTCTAAAACCACTGGATATTCATTACAACCTTTCATCAGTAAATTCTGAGATTTCACCTGTAAAATCACAGATCAAATGAAAAATGCTGATCTCTTTCAGAAGCTCACAAGTTACATCCCCTGGGGCACCTCTGAACCAGATGTTTCTTCTTTACATCCTTGCTTGTCGCACGTGGGGAAAAACCCTATCAGGTCTGGACGGATCTGAAGAGTTTGTTATCTATCTACAAGTTCCTCTTGCCAGAAGTATCTGACATGAGCTTGACCTTATGTTACAAAGATCTACATTGTACACATCACAATGAAATATTACAAAACTCTAGACTATTACAAAGTGTTATGACCTTTGTACTAATACGTTGTTACAAAGCTTTCGACTATGCACATCACAACAAAGGTTAGGAAGGTCTAGACTGTGAATATTACAACTGACTGTTAAAAAGCACTGGACTACGCACATTATAACAAAGTGTTACAAAGTGTTATGATCTTTGTAATAATAAAACTGTTTAAAAGCACTGGACTACACACATTATAACAAAGTGTTTCAAAGTGTTATGATCTTTGTAATAATAAACTGTTTAAAAGCACTGGACTACGCACATTATAACAAAGTGCTACAAAGATCTAGGCTGTGCACATCATAAATGTGTTCTTGCATAAATGTTTCAGATCCTATGCTTGAGATGATCCTATCTGTGACAGCAAACAACCAACCACACTCTACCTGCTGGACAATTGCAGGACACCTGGTTGTAATCGTCTGTCGTGCAGGTGCTCCCTGCTGCCACACAGAAGTCGGCTACAGCGCACATGTCGTAACGAATCTGACAGCGATCACCACGGTAACCTGGACGACACCTGGTGAAGAATGGAGTAAATCATGCTTATATTGTGTGCCATACCTGACTTGCTCTCTGTTTCTGTAGTTAGCTTTCTTTTGTGTTCACACTTTAATCTAGTGCTTAGCGTTAACTGCATCATTAGAAACTAAAAATCCACAAAAAGGTGAAAATAAGGAAATGAAGCAATATATTTGAACTGAATAATATCCATGAATTTATACCAGAGGGACTGTGTATCAGCAGCTGGCCAAACTCATTTATTATTTACATGAAGCCATTCCATGCATCAGACTTACTGCATTTAGGCAAAGTCCAAATACATACAGTTTGATTTCATATATGATCATCATCAATCAATCCAGAGCTAGACACATCCTGGGTTTTACTTCGTATGTATTATGTCTATTGTGATATATTTTATTTACAAAAAAAAAAAAAATGCGTAATGGTTCCGGAGGTCTCTGTAGGGAACCAGGAAAAAGGCAGAAACAGCACGAAGCTTCCACAAACTGTTTCTTGAATGTTTTGAGCATTTTGATTGGTTACAACGCATGATGCTTCTTGGTCTTTTAAGGGAGTTCCACGTATTTCCATTGCCTGTGCTATGTCATAATTCTCAAACATTTTAGAATACTTCATTATATTAATTGCTTAAGCCACACCTGTTCCTTTAACCTTCAATTCGATGATCTATGAATCACTAAGAGAAGGAGAAGTGATAAAGTGATATAGAGAGAGAGAGAGAGAGAGAGAGAGAAAGAAAGAGAGAGAGAGAGAGAGAATGAAACGGACACAGCCTTGTTTTAGGACTGCTGACATAGTTACTGAGAGCACTATTTCTGGATCCTCTTCTATAAGAAAAGACTTTAAACTTGTTACCAGAATCACCCCTTTCCCTGTCCAGGTTGATTCAACAGATCAGAACCTACCTTACCTGCAAATCATTTCAGTCAGTATTAACTCTAAACTTGTATACTGTGGAGCTAGTCTTTCTGTGTGTACCTGCAAATTTTGTGGTTGCACTACTAGTGTTTACGTCGTATGTTTAGTAGTTTGTTGAGCACTTTATCAGGTGAACTCAATCTTTAAAAGCCTGAAATTAAATTAACAAATGGTTTTATGCATTGCCATGCACTCAGACTATTTTACGCATTGCCATGCACTCAGACTGTTTTACGCATTGCCATGCACTCAGACTGTTTTACGCATTACCATGCACTCAGACTATTTTACGCATTGCCATGCACTCAGACTGTTTTACGCATCGCCATGCTCTCGCATTGCCATGCACTCAGACTATTTTACGCATTGCCATGCACTCAGACTGTTTTTTACGCATTGCCATGCACTCAGACTGTTTTACGCATTGCCATGCACTCAGACTGTTGTTTACGCATTGCCATGCACTCAGACTGTTTTACGCATTGCCATGCGCTCAGACTGTTTTACGCATTGCCATGCGCTCAGACTGTTTTACGCATTGCCATGCGCTCAGACTGTTTTACGCATTGCCATGCGCTCAGACTGTTTTACGCATTGCCATGCGCTCAGACTGTTTTACGCATTGCCATGCGCTCATTGCCATGACTGTTTTACGCATTGCCATGCGCTCAGACTGTTTTACGCATTGCCATGCGCTCAGACTATTTTACGCATTGCCATGCACTCAGACTGTTTTACGCATTGCCATGCGCTCAGACTATTTTACGCATTGCCATGCACTCAGACTGTTTTACGCATTGCCATGCACTCAGACTGTTCTGCCCAGCACAGGGAGCATGCTGTGAAAGAAGCATGATGCCTCTGTCCAGATGTGGGCGACACCTACAGAAAAGGTTCATCCCACGGAGAAGTCCAGGAATACGAGTTTGATTCTTCAAAAGATTTCCGACTCTGAATTATCTACACAGAGCCTTCACACTTTGGGTCTAACGTTCACGTGTTTGTTGTCTTTAGGACTGGTGTTGTGACAACGATGTAGAATTTCTTTGTAGGAAATTCTGTGAGAATCCATTGTTTGTCTGGAATGGTGCGGTGTTTCATACTGACATCAGTGTGTCCCAATGCCGAAAACTGAACATGGTGAAAGCGGAGTGACTGTGAAGTTGCTGCCATCTTGCTTTTGTCTCATGCAGGGCGAGACCTAGCATCTGGTCTACACTGACCGTGTGCATTTTGTGTGAGCCCATGTGTACAGTAAAACTTAGTCCAGAAGTGTGTTTGGTATTGAAATATTACATTTATGTGTCATGCAGATTTTTGCAAAGCCTCTGAGGTCTTCAACAAGTATTCTTCACACTCAAGCCATACACATTTAATCTAATTTAAGAACAGATCTTGGAAAAAAAAAAAACATGTTTTCAAGTATGGCAGATAGTATACAGGAAACCGTTTATATTGCCTGACGGTATAGGCTGAAGTCAAGTATGGCAGATAGTACACAGGAAACCATCCATATTGCCTGACGGTATAGGCTGAAGTCAAGTATGGCAGATAGTACACAGGAAACCATCCATATTGCCTGACGGTATAGGCTTAAGTCAAGTATGGCAGATAGTACACAGGAAACCATCCATATTGCCTGACCGTATAGGCTGAAGAGGGAAAGAACTGGTGAACTTGTTTAGAGAATGAGAAGAGAGAATGGAAAACTGGGAAGACAGGAAGAAGACAGAGGAGCAAAATTAAAAAGACAAAAGACAAACAGGACTGGGAAAAGAACGAAAGAAGAGAGAGACTCAACAGAGAAGAACATGAAGCAGAGGCACAAATGAATCATATACTGCCACCAAGAAGACTTGAGCTGAAGCCAGGTGTATTAGGAATGATGGGGAGCACCTGAGGACACCCAAATTACCAGCATCTATCTATGGGAAAGATAACTTCGATTACAACTTACAAAGGTTTGGATGCTTTGCTACTGGAGCTGGGTGGACTCACGACAGGTCACTAACTTTAAGTGCCTCACTGTCAGGCTGGGCACTCAGTGTATATAACCATCCTTCACATGAAGAGGCTGCAGACTTGACTTACCTGAAGAAGCCTTCGCTGAGAATGACTTCAATGAAGAAGGTTACTGGTGCCATTTCATGACCGCAGAACCGAGACAGCCAACACTATTTCACCGTCACCTCAAATGCAGGATGCTGAAGGGCGATCACACTCTTACTGGCTAACTGGATATGGAGGTGAGATCAGCTCCCTCCAGACACATTTTTTTTTTTGTTCTTGGGTTTATTTGGGGGGGGGGGGGAGGGAAGGGGTTTCTGATGGCATGGCGTTCTACACCGAGTGGGGTTGAGGGATTTGTTTGGACAGTTATGTTTTTTGTAACACTATTTTTAGAAGTAGAATTGCTATTCAAGCTCAACCATAAAAGTATACCATAGAAAGAGACAAGTACAAACATATATCAGAGAGGACCTAGTGTGGCCTCCATCGTCTCTGTGGGCCATAAACAATGAGTGTGCATGCGTGCATGCACACGCTAGCGTGCATGTGTACACAAATTTGCATCTGTGTATCTCAGTGTCCCAGAGTGTAGGCATGGTGCATGTGTGCGTGAGCATGCGTGTTTTGTCACATGATATCACCCTTTTGTCGTTTAACGAAAAGCAAACAAAAAAGAAAATTCATTAGTGATACTACAAACATTCTCTCAACTAGAATGACTCGTCTGCTATTTCATACAATGACAAGGCACAGCAGGTACCACAGAACACAGGCCCCTGAACTCACTTGCACACAGTGCTGGTGTCTGTGTTGACACAGGTGCCTTCATTCAGGCAGGGCTGCGAGGCGCAGTAGTCCTGCAGAAACTCACAGTTGGGTCCATGGAAGCCATCTGGACACTTGCAGACATAGGAGCTGCCGGCGTCAGTGCAGGTGCCCCCATGGCGACAGGGAAACGAGGCGCAGTTCACCTTTCCTTCCTGAAATGATTGTCACACTGTGTGCATAAAGCTGTGCAGCAAGATAGCATTCTTAAAAACAAAAAAAAAAAAAAAAAAAGAAGCAAAAGAACATGTGTATCAACACACACAATACATGTGCACACACTTAATGACACTGGCACAAATTCCCCACTTGTCTGTAAACTGTTGTATGCAGTGAACTGATGTTCACCCACCACACACACACACACACACACATATCACACACACATGCACACAGGTTCAGTATACACATATATACAAGCGCACATAACAGTATCTTATATCCACCAAAGCACACATCAACACATACAATTTTGTGTACACCAACATACAGGCACACGGGCATGCCTCCCTCGCCCACAGACACTCCCCTGCACCCACTGTATGTGTTAGTTCATCACACACTCCTCTGCACCACTGTATGTGTTAGTTCATTCAGACACTCCCCTGCACCCATTGTATGTGTTAATCATTCAGACACTCCCCTACACCCACTGTATGTGTTAGTTCAGTCAGACACTCCCCTACACCCATTGTATGTGTTAATTCATTAAGACACTCCCCTACACCCACTGTATGTGTTAGTTCAGTCAGACACTCCCCTACACCCATTGTATGTGTTAATTCATTCAGACACTCCCCTACACCCACTGTATGTGTTAGTTCAGTCAGACACTCCCTACACCCATTCTGAGTGTTAGTTCAGTCAGACACTCCCATAAACCCATTCTGTGTGTCAGTTCAGTCAGACACTCCCCTACACTCAATCTATGTGTTAGATCAGACACTCTCCTACACCCATTCTGTGTGTCAGTTCAGTCAGACACTCCCCTACACCCATTGTATGTGTCAGTTCAGTCAGACACTCCCCTACACCCATTGTATGTGTTAGTTCAGTCAGACACTCCCCTACACCCATTGTATGTGTTAGTTCAGTCAGACACTCCCCTACACCCATTGTATGTGTTAGTTCAGACAGACACTCCCCTACACCCATTGTATGTGTTAGTTCAGTCAGACACTCCCCTACACCCATTGTATGTGTTAGTTCAGTCAGACACTCCCCTACACCCATTCTGTGTGTTAGTTCAGTCAGACACTCCCCTACACCCATTCTACGTGTTAGTTCAGACATTCCCCTACACCCATTCTGTGTGTTAGTTCAGTCAGACACTCCCCTACACTCAATCTATGTGTTAGATCAGACACTCCCCTACACCCATTCTGTGTGTTAGTTCAGACACTCCCCTACACCCATTGTATGTGTTAGTTCAGTCAGACACTCCCCTACACCCATTCTGTGTGTTAGTTCAGTCAGACACTCCCCTACACCCATTCTGTGTGTCAGTTCAGTCAGACACTCCCCTACACCCCATTCTGTGTGTTAGTTCAGACACTCTCCTACACCCATTCTGTGTGTCAGTTCAGTCAGACACTCTCCCTACACCCATTCTGTGTGTCAGTTCAGTCAGACACTCCCCTACACCCATTCTGTGTGTCAGTTCAGTCAGACACTCCCCTACACCCATTCTGTGTGTCAGTTCAGACACTCCCCTACACCCATTCTGTGTGTCAGTTCAGTCAGACACTCCCCTACACCCATTCTGTGTGTCAGTTCAGTCAGACACTCCCCTACACCCATTCTGTGTGTTAGTTCAGACACTCCCCTACACCCATTCTGTGTGTCAGTTCAGTCAGACACTCCCCTACACCCATTCTACGTTAGTTCAGTCACGATTCAACAACAACCCAGCAACAGGTAAAACCTCATTCAAGGAAGTCACTCTGGGAGTCTGTTATTCAGTCAAGACTGGTGTATAGATTTAGCTCCCTTATCTCCTTTTTTTTTTTTTTTTTTTTAAAGGGGTATCCTGATGGCAAAAGCATTGTTCTATGATGGAGAAAAATAAGACACTCATTTTGTCAGGTAAGTATGACATGCAAAAGATGATGCATATTCATGTATACAATACATACATTATTTATCGCTCTGTACTATATTTTGTGTAAAAACAATATAAATATGTCTAGAACACTGACAAAAATTCATGAAACATTAACCACTGACATTCCTTTAAGATAAAACTACACTACACACAAAGAGTGCCACAACTTTGTAATGCTCCAATCAAAAATAAAGGTAAAGATACTTTTGATGTAATTCAACATCACAAAAACTATAAATAGGTCACACAAACAACTTACACTTTAGAATGGGCAGCCACATTCCAAGTGCAGAGGTTGCGGTTTAAACACCTAATCATGAGATTCCAACAGTATTACCTGGATGTTAACCTTGTGACAAAGTTTCAAATGCCGTCTTCAACACTTTCTAAAACAAAGACAGGTGAGTGGGCCACAAAACATCAAGGGAAATAACAATGGACAAAGACATCAAGGGAAATAACAATGCACAAGACATCAAGGGAAATAACAATGGACAAAGACATCAAGGGAAATAACAATGCACAGAGACATCAAGGGAAATAACAATGCACAGAGACATCAAGGGAAATAACAATGCACATAGAGACACCAGGGAAAATAAAATACACATAGACATCAAGGGAAATAACAATGCACAGAGACATCAAGGGAAATATCTATGCACACTGACATCAAGGGAAATAACAATGCACAGACATCAAGGGAAATAACAATGCACAGACATCAAGGGAAATAACAATGCACAGAGACATCAAGGGAAATATCAATGCACACTGACATCAAGGGAAATAACAATGCACAGACATCAAGGGAAATAACAATGCACAGACATCAAGGGAAATAACAATGCACAGAGACATCAAGGGAAAAAACAATGCACATAGACATCAAGGGAAATAACAATGCACATAGACATCGAGGGGAAAAAAACAATGCACAGACATCAAGGGAAATAACAATGCACAGAAACATCAAGGGAAATAACAATGCACACTGACATCAAGGGAAATAACAATGCACACAGACACCAAGGGAAATAACAATGCACAGACATCAAGGGAAATAACAATGCACACAGACACCAAGGGAAAAAACAATGACAGAACACTGAACATGACTCGACTTCTTTTTTCGGAAATAAGAATTTTTTTGTGTGGATGTTCTGAAGATTTAAAAAAAAAGAAAAAAAAATCATCTATGAGTGCAACGTCAATTTTACCCTTTTTTTTTCTATTGTATAAATCTTCAGAACATTCTCAAAGAAAGTTACAAAATGAAAGAGTTTCATGGAGGTATGGACCATCTATACACAAATGACAAACAGCATTCCTTCTCACACATCAACACATACACATATGTACACTCCCTCCCTGTCCCCTAGCGACACCATGTTCCTGACAGCAGTCCAGACAGAGGCACACACCGTGCAGTTGACGCCATAGTAACTGCCCAGGCAGATGCAGGAGTAACCACGGTAATAATCAATGCAGGTCTGCGTGCCGTATGGATTGCAGGGGTTGTTACTACCACTGCACTGGTCGAAGGCATCCGTACACACAGGGCCTATGTGCATGCACACACATACATGCACCCACACACAGTTACACAGGCGAGCATAAATACATACATCTTGCAAAGATGTCATAATGACTATAATCAAAATGGTGTTCCTGTTTTGATTAAACATGTTGGGAGGGATGGGTGTGAGGGGGAGTAATTCTCATGTAATTTCATTTTTTGAAAAAGGTTAAATGTTATTCATATGCACGAAACTCACTAAGTACCTTTCAGAATTTCACATCTTACAAGTTGACAATGACTATGTACTGCATATCTCTAAAAAAAAATATAGATCACTACATACAGCTTCTCTCTGAGACAATAAATGACTATGCAAGGCTTCCCTCTGACACAACAAAATACAACATATCTAGTCTCTCTGAAACAATAAATGACTATGCAAGGTATTCCTCTGACACAACAAAATACTACATATCTAGTTTTTTTCTGAGACAATAAATGACTATGCAATGCATCCCTCTGACACAACAAAATACAACATATCTAGTCTTTCTGAAACAATAAATGACTATGCAAGGCATCCCTCTAACACAACAAAATACTACATATCTAGTCTCTCTGAACAATGAATAACTACGTACCACTTCTCTGACACAAAAAATGGACACACTCTTTGACGCAATGAATGACTGCAAACTGCTTCTCTCTAAATAATGTAATGTAAAAGGATATTTATAGAGCGCGCTTTACCTCACAAGAGCCCAGAGCGCATATTACAGAAAAACATGATAAAATTATAATACTAATTCAAAGTGCACGCGTGCACGTGTGCACACACACACACACACACACACTGATTACATGATGCCTCTCTCTGATACAATGAATGACAACATGCAAAATCTCTCTGACACAATGAATGACATCATACATCATCTCTCTGACACCAGGAATGGCCTCACGTCACCTCTCTGACACAAGGCATGGCCTCACGTCACATCTCTGACACAAGGAATGCCAATATAGTTGTCTTTTTCTGATTGATGTCAGAGTTTCTTAGTATGACCCTAGGTGCTGCCTGTTGGTCTGACGCACTTGTTGATTGGTGATATGATCAGTGTGTCTGATGTTGGCAATATGATCAGTGTGTCTGATGTTGGTGATATGATCAGTGTGTCTGATGTTGGCGATATGATCAGTGTGTCTGATGTTGGCGATATGATCAGTGTGTCTGATGTTGGCGATATGATCAGTGTGTCTGATGTTGGCAATATGATCAGTGTGTCTGATGTTGGCGATATGATCAGTGTGTGTGTGATGTGGGCAATATGATCAGTGTGTCTGATGTTGGTGATATGATCAGTGTGTGTGATGTTCAGCATCTTTAGTTGATTCGTGATATGATCAGTGTGTCTGATGTTCAGTATCTTGTGGCAACATCTTATTTCCGTGGCTTGGAGTCTTCTTTGCAGGTCCAAAGATCCTTATCCTGCATGTGTATACTGAGTATACCAGTGAACACAGAAGCCTGATTTTGTTTTTCACTGAGATGCTTTTGGCCTTCCACACAGGCTTTTCTCTGACGGTGCTGTGGTGGTCTGTGCCAACCTGGAGAGGGTTCAGATTATCCACTGCTAACAATAGATCCCTGGTAGGTGAACTGAAGAACACGTTCTGGCTTCTGACTGGGACAGTTCTCTCTGTATCCATGGCTGAACCTCAACTACAGGTTCTGGTTTCTGACTGAGACAGTTCTATCTGTATCCATGGCTGAACCTCAACTACAGGTTCTGGCTTCTGACTGAGACAGTTCTCGTTCTGGCTTCTGCCTGGGACAGTTCTCTCTGTATCCATGGCTGGCACATTCTGGCTTCTGACTGGGACAGTTCTATCTGTATCCATGGCTGGCACTGGCTTCTGACTGAGACAGTTCTCTCTGTATCCATGGCTAGCCCTCAACTACACGTTCTGGCTTCTGCCTGGGACAGTTCTCTTTGTATCCATGGCTGAACCTCAACTACACGTTCTGGCTTCTGACTGGGACAGTTCTCTCTGTATCCATGGCTGAACCTCAACTACACGTTCTGGCTTCTGACTGAGACAGTTCTCTCTGTATCCATGGCTGAACCTCAACTACAGGTTCTGGTTTCTGACTGAGACAGTTCTCTCTGTATCCATGGCTGAACCTCAACTACAGGTTCTGGTTTCTGACTGAGACAGTTCTCTCTGTATCCATGGCTGAACCTCAACTACAGGTTCTGGTTTCTGACTGAGACAGTTCTCGTTCTGGCTTCTGCCTGGGACAGTTCTCTCTGTATCCATGGCTGAACCTCAACTACACGTTCTGGCTACTGACTGAGACAGTTCTCTCTGTATCCATGGCTGGCCCTCAGCTTGGTCTCCTCAGTGCTGATGTCCATGCCATGTCTTGCTGACGGTTCATCCACTCTTTCAACAGTAGTAGTTGAGGTTCAGCCATGGATACAGAGAGAACTGTCCCAGGCAGAAGCCAGAACGAGAACTGTCTCAGTCAGAAACCAGAAACTGTAGTTGAGGTTCAGCCATGAAGGAAAGCTTGTTGAAAGAGTGGATGAACCGTCAGCAAGACATGGCATGGACATCAGCACTGAGGACCAAGCTGAGGGCCAGCCATGGATACAGAGAGAACTGTCTCAGTCAGTAGCCAGAACGTGTAGTTGAGGCCAATCCTTCTTCACGGCCTGCCAGGCCGTCCAAGTCATCTGCACACTGAAAGTCTGTGATGGTTCATCCTTCACTGCTGACTGTGCTGGCAGGATCTGTGAGAGAGATTGAAACCAGCTCTGAAGAACTTCAACATGTTGCACAGTGAGGGAGACTGAAACCAGCTCTGATGAACTTCAACATGTTGCCCAGTGAGGGAGACTGAAACCAGCTCTGATGAACTTCACATGTTGCCCAGTGAGGGAGACTGAAACCAGCTCTGATGAACTTCAATATGTTGAACAGTGAGGGAGACTGAAATCAGCTCTGATGAACTCCAACTAAAGTGTAGAACCATACTTCAAGACCTTCACTGCACCGTGCTAATCGCTCTGGAGTACTAATGCCTGAAGATGTGGACAAGCGTCTGGCTGATGTTACGTTTCTTCACTGTGGTCCATACATGGCTGAACCTTACATTCCTTCATTGTGGTCCATACATGGTAGAACCTTACATTTCTTCTCTGTGGTCCATACATGGTTGAACTCCCTCAGGGTGTCTGAAATGGTTTTCACAAAAGATAAGTATGTTTAGAATTTGTTCAAGGGTACTTCTGCCTCTGCAGAATCGAGCCAGTTTTTTTTCTTTAGCAGTGATGGCACTGGTTCGCAGCTGGAATCTTCTCAGTGTTGGAGATTCCCTTTCTTGGGAAGGGCAGCGACTGTGTGACCGAGTCCATCGTGAGGTCTACTCAATCCCCACTATGTCTGGTGTGTTGTAGATGGCGGTGTGGATGTCAATCACTGCATCTCCGGCATGTTTCCAGAGTTCTGCACGGCTGTTATCGATGCTTGCAGACTCCCCACATTTTAGTAATTTCACTGCAGCTCTGGCTTTTTCCCAGTGTATTGGAAAGTCATCCTCAATTGATGAATCCTGCGATGTTAGTGCTTGTGTTTTTGTTTCAGGGTTCAGAGCATCAGTCCCTTTGATGAAGTCTTCTTCCTGTGTGAGTCAGTTGCCATCTGTGTCCTCACTGGAGCTGACTCTGCTTTTGTTGGTTAAGGTCGTCACAACTTTGCTTTTGTTGGTTCAGGTTGTCACAACTTTGTTTTTGTTGGCTCAGGTTGTCACAACTTTGCTTTGTTGGGTCAGGTTGTCACAACTTTGCTTTTGTTGGGTCAGGTCGTCACAACTTTGCTTTTGTTGGGTCAGGTTGTCACAACTTTTGTTTTGTTGGGTC
The DNA here is from genome assembly GCA_016801955.1 of Conus betulinus. Classification (NCBI taxonomy): domain Eukaryota; kingdom Metazoa; phylum Mollusca; class Gastropoda; order Neogastropoda; family Conidae; genus Conus; species Conus betulinus. The sequence continues at coordinate 57,877 of JADBJO010012214.1, forward strand.
AGGTCGTCACAATCTTCAAAGCGCTGTCTTTTTGCTCTCTTGCTTTTTCCCAACATCCTCACACTGTTGTTTGTTCCAGATTTTCCACACACCAGACCTCTCTGACATGAAATGACCACACACTGTTTTTCTGACAAACAGCCACACATCGAATCTCTCATAATAAACGGCCACATATCGCATCTCTGACAATAATGACCACATATCACATCTCTGACACAATGAATGACCACATTTTACATCTCTGACACAATGAATGACCACATATCGCATCTCTGACACAATGACTGACCACATATCGCATCCCTGACACAATGAAGGACCACATATCGCATCTCTGACAATGAAGGACCACATATCGCATCTCTGACACAATGAATGTCCACATATCGCATCTCTGACACAATGAATGTCCACATATCGCATCTCTGACACAATGAATGTCCACATATCGCATCTCCAACACAATGAATGACCACATATACACTCTCTGACACAATGAATGTCCACATATTACATCTCTGACATATTACATCTCTGACACAATAAATGTCCACATATTACATCTCTGACACAATGAATGTCCACATATCGCATCTCCAACACAATAAATGACCACATATTACATCTCCGACACAACGAATGACCACATATTACATCTCCGACACAACGAATGACCACATATTACATCTCCGACACAATGAATGACCACATATTACATCTCTGACACAATGAAGTCCACATATTACATCTCTGACACAATGAATGTCCACATATCGCATCTCCGACACAATGAATGACCACATATTACATCTCCGACACAACGAATGACCACATATTACATCTCCGACACAATGAATGACCACATATTACATCTCTGACACAATGAATGACCACATATTACATCTCTGAAACAATGAATGACCACATATTACATCTCCGACACAATGACCAACCACATATTACATCTCTGAAACAATGAATGACCACATACTGCACTTCTGACACCACCAACGACCACATGTTGCACTTCTAACACATCAATGACTACCCTGCTGCACCTCTGTGACTTCACCGTCGTCAAGATCCACCTTGTGCGCCGCCACTCACCTGTCGTGTGTCAGCTGGACAGTCACACTGAAAGCCGTTCAGCCATCGATCGCAGCAGCGCCCACCATTCTGACAGGGGTTAGACTGGCAGTCGTCACATTGTGCTGGCAGTTGGCTCCCTCGTAGCCAGGCAGACAGCGGCACTGGTAGCTGTTGCCATCACGCAGGACAGGTGGAGTTGTTCTCACAGGGCGAGGACTTGCAGGCGTCGATGACAATCAGTGGCATACTCCATCACTGTGTGTTTCAACAAACACGCATTAATTATAGATGTATACAGGTGCTTAAAAATGGGAACAGTTTGTACGTCATGTATCGTTCACTATGCTATCTCAAGATACACACATTAATTATAGATGTATAAAGAGTTTAAAAATGGGAACAGTTTGTATGTCATGTATCCGTTCACTATGCATTTCACAGAACACAACATTCAATTATAGATGTATAAAGATGCTTAAAAAAAGGGAACAGTTGTATGTCATGTACCATTCCCTATACCATTTAACACCAAANAGATTAAGTACAAATTATGTGAAGCGAAGCAAGTCCTTTTCAGTAGGTAAATGGTTTTGGCCAAATTGTGTGGCGGCCCACACCAAAAGATTGGCTGACATAGTATGTTTGCCAAGTGTATTTTTTGCTTTTTTTTATTTTTCTCATTGCGTATTCAGATCTCAATGTCATCGTCCGGGAGTGTTTGTTAATTGCCTTTTTTTTTTTTTTTTTAATTCTTGCTTCACTGGTTTTGTTTGTTGTTGGCACACAAAACGCCGATGCGGCCCAACCCACACACACACACAAACACCCACCAGTTTTACCACACCGACAGTCCCCCCCCCCTGGCCCCACAGACACTGCCCTCTAGACTCCTCCTCTTAGTATCAAAAATAACTTCCAGTTCAGTCCCTCCACAATGTCCCTTCATTGTGGCCTCCGTGTTTAGTTTGTGCCCGCATCATCACCTGCCTTTCCTCTTTACATCTTTTGTCCTAAATTTTGTTTAACATGTGGGTGTTTTTGGGGTGGGGAGGGGGGAGGGGGGTGGTGGCTCCAAGGAGAGAGAGCATAAGTGGGGGGTATGGAGCCCCATGCCCCCTTCCCAATTGGGCAGAATTGTGGCAATGTTTTTCCAGTGCCACGTCCCCGCCCCCTGACCCCCATGCTTTAGCCAGACAAAGCTTTTATGTGAAATTTCAATGCCCCTGCATTCTGGATGCGATTTTGATGGCAGCCTGCCAGAAGCAGCCGGGGCGGCCTAATCGCCCCTTTGCCCATTTTGCCCCAACCTGGATTGTAACGCCACGTGCCCATTTTTCTCGCCTGGCCCACCAAACGACACCAACAACCCCCCGCCCCCTGCCCCCCCTGCCCCATCCCCCCCCATCCCTCCCCAAATCCCCCCCCCCTCCCCCCCCCCCTTCTCCTCCTCCCTCTCTTCCTTTCCACCAACCTCCCCCTTTTTTCCCCTTTTCTTTCCCCATTCTCTAAATCCCCCCCTCCCCCCCCACCCCACCCCCCACCACCCCAAGCTGTGGTTCCCCCAGTTCCCTGTACCATCTCCATTTTTTTCTTCTATCAAGGCCTTTTTTAAATGCTTGCTCTGTCCCCATCATGCTTCTTATTTCGTTCCCTGCATTTGTTTTTTTTTTTGTAACTGTCAAAACACAGCAGATAAATTAATGAATTCCGTTTAATTTTGTTGCCACGCCATACAGGCACTCAGCCACGTTAGCACACAATCACACCCTTTGGCCAACGCATGAACCCAGTATATATCACCCTGTATCCAAATGTCAAGACTCCACACAACTTTTTGGTGTAATTTCCTTACATTTTCCCTGAACTAACTGGTAATTTTTTAATCTACCACAGTTGCAAAACAAAAGAAAAAAAATAATAAGAAGAAAAGCATAGAAAGTAAAAAGAAAAAGAAAAATCCAAAAAAAAAGGAGGCAAAACCTAACAAATTGTCCCCCTTGAAGTGGTGGTTCTTTTGGGAATGTTTTTGATCAGTTTTTCCTCGCTCTTTCTTTTGTTTTTATGGTTTTTTTTTTTAACAGTGGTCCGTTTTTTGAAAGGAAAATCATGCCTCCACTAGTCATCTTATAACTGTAATCAATCATGCTCAAATGTAGGTCATCTTCAGCTTTCACTGAAGAAATCTGTTCAGCACAGACACTCTCAAGAGCAAAAGAGTTTTCAGAAACAGTCCCTTCTTTCCAAGAATACTACGTTTTTTTCTTTTTTTTTTTTTTTTTTTTGGGGGGGGGGGTGGTTTTTTTTTGGATTCCACAGTGTCCCCCTGAATGTTTTGGGTGTGTACTACCATGGAGTGCTAAGTTTTTATAATTTTGAGGGGACGTAACTAACCTGAAAAATGGGTTCCAGGTGTCAGGCTTCTTGCAAGCCATACTCAGGATTTATATTAATTCTTAATTATTATTTTAGATGCATAATTATATAGCAATCTATTCCTTCGTTTTGTTGATCTACCGTTTTCTACAATCCATCCCTTCTATGTATTACCACACGGTTTGCCTACCTACTGGGGTCGAGCTGGACTGAAGAGGCTTGCCTGCCGAAGCTTCATGTCGGGTTTGTTTCCTGTTTCATTTAGGTCACCGTCATTCCCGCTCAGTTGTCCTCCTGCCTGCATGTTTGTTTATTTTTTGTAAACGCAGGGTGGGGCGTGCCTGTGTGTACCGTGTCATCCTTGCCAATGGCCCAGATTGGCCACTTCTCTGACAGAAAGATTTGTGTGACTGGATTTTTTAATATGTGTGCCAGATGTTTTGCGTGTGCGTTTCAACACACAGGGAACCTCAAGTTGCTTATATAGTCTCAATTCAAACCCACCGTAGAGCCTGCAAAAGCTGGAAGAGGATTTTTTTCTTCAGAGTTGTAAGTTCTTGCTGACTCCAGTCCCCTCCAAGTCCTTTGGATGAGACTTTCGACTGAAGTCTCTGTCTGTCTGTCTGTCTGTTCTGTCTCTCTCTCTCCCTCCTCTCTCTCTCTCTCTCTCTCACACACACACACACACACAGCACACACACACACACACACACCTCATGCATGCATGCACTCGCGCATGCACACACACACACACACACACACACACACACACCACACACACCACACACACACACACAGAGGCATGTTGACAATATCCATTCCACCTCTCAGAGAGAGTATGCGTCATCATGTGCTGGTGGGACTGATATCAGGAAAGGTAGTGTCATACATGGGAGTTTGTCCCCAAAGACAGAACGCGACTGCTTTAATCACAGTATTGAGAATGGTCATCATTGCAAAAATCACAGCAGTGGTGAACCCATGATGAATCCTGGAATATTAGTCTATGAACAAAGAGAGAGAGAGAGAGAGAGAGAGAGCTCACTTAAATACACAGTCAGTTGTATCATTTGTATTGACCCCCCCCCAATTCCAGGAAAGTTAAGAGACACTGAAAATGAATTATATACAAGTTCCTTTGTTCACCAGAGTGTAATACCTTCATGGGTCATTAAGTCTTTTTTTAAAATTTTGCTTCAGCTCACGTCTGCAGTCACTCTTTCAAGGCCTTCGAGGCATCTTTTCACAGATTTGACCATTGCGTCCATAAGTACGCCACAGTTGCTGTGGTAAGTTTTCTTCGAAAGGTGCCTCAGTAGGTAACATTCTCGTATGAGAAGCCAGAGATTGTTATGTGATGTAAGTCTCTCACGGGCAGGTTTATTTTTTTTTTCCTTTTCCTCTTTCCTCAATAGTTTAAGTGGTGGGTGTGTGACAGAAAGGAAAGAAAGATGGCTTGTGTTGTACAGTGGGAACGGTGGGAAGAAACAAAAGGCCACTCATCAACATTTATATTATGGCAGTTACGCAAATATATACAATGCAGTATGATCCAATACAGTACAGTATGATACAAATAGATGGTTGTCCACCAGTAGAAATGGTACAGTACAGTACAATTCAGTACAAGGTGGCACACACAACACACACGCGCGCGCACACACACACATACACACACACGCACACGCATGCTCTCAAAATCTCTCCATAGACCCCCAACAGACTGTGACTGCTGGCATGAAAGTGTTGGTGATGACCTCAGAATTTGCTAATGAATTTATGTAAACAAAGAATATTATTGCAAGCAGACATCAAGACTAATTATTAAAACAGTTAAAAAACTAGGCAATAGAAACCCATGGTAACATTCACAGACCACGTACTTGCATTTGACCCAGCATGACTTGAGCTGCCAGCGTTGTGCATACATGTATTTTGTCACAGCGCACCTAAGAATTATTGATCTGAAGCTGTGGCGCCCTTCCTCTTAGTGGCCTCTCATCCTTCTACTTCCATTCCCTAGCTCTCCTCCCCCCCCCCAAATATAAAACCCTGGCTTATACATCTTGCTTCAGACTCAAAAGCAATATCCCCATGGTCTTGGATGTTCTCTCTCTCTCTCTCTCTCCCTCTCTCTCCTCTCTCTTCTCTTGCTCTCTCTCACTCTTCACCTCATGCCCCTATTCCCTCATCACCCAACCCTACCGATTTCATTTAAAAACATTCTCATTCTGTCACGATTTTTTGTTTTTCTTTCATTATGTTAACCCCTCCTTTTCAGGCATGTGACACGGACACAATGAAAATCAATTTTGATTAGTGCTTGAGTGAGTTTTAACAGGAAGCCGAGGTGAAAAGCATTTTCTTGAAATGACAAAGCGGTCCAGATTACAGTTTCTATAGTTCTTAATACAAACAGGTTTTGTAATTTACAAAAAAAAATGGGGACCAAGTAATTTTGTAACAACTGAGAATCGTATCCATAGATAATGTAGATATTTGGTCGTACCTTGTACATTAGTAGTAAATGATTTATGTTTGGGAAGGAGATGCAGGATGGGTTGTTTCTACAGTAACAAATTCATTTGTACTGATTTTGGTTGGTTGGTTGGTTGTTTTTTTGTTGTTTCTGTATTATGTTTTGCTGTCCATCATCTCTACTGTCGCAGTGAAATGGCTCCCATTCTGTTCATTCCAACTTTCCTCAGCAAAGCCCACATCCATGCTGCATTCATGTTGCTAGCAGACTCGGTGAGCTATCACTGGGGCTGTACTAATGCAACCCCCCCCAGAGGTAGACCCTGCACTTGTGCTGTGTCACTTTGGTGCACACCAATCAAATCACTGCATTTCCCCTGAGTAATGACTTTTGCTTTGACTTTGGGGGCTGACCAACACAGGCAAGTTGATGTTCATTGTTGCATTTTAGCTCTGTGGGAAAAAAAAATTAAGGTTATAAAAAGAAAAAGAAGATAAACTCCGCAACTGACAAATGGAAGTGTGTAGTTTCACAAGCAGCCACACACGCTCCTCTCTCTCTCTCCCTCTCTCTCCTCTCTCTCTCTCTCTCTCTCTCCTCTCTCTCACCACTCTTCCTTCACACACACACACACACACACACATACACAGATAGAGAAAACCATCCATGAATCGCTGCTACTGTCATCCCATAGCTCAGAACCCTGTGTGTGTTGTGATTGGCACTTGGTCAAGAATGGATCTCCATAGGATTTCGCATTGTCATACGGAGCAGACTGGAGATGTTCGCTTGTATCCAGTAACTTTTTTTTTTTTTTTTTCCTCTGGGTAGTGACAGCTTAGAAAGACCCCTGTGGTAGTCAAGCCGTAAACAAACTGACAATGATACATGAATGCCTAAGAAAATTACCACCTATGTTGTTGCCTGCTTTTTGTACAGATATGCTGGGGGTAGAGAAGCCTGCCAGTGTCTGGAGCATCAGAGGAAGGGGCTGGTCTGTGCTCTGCCTGAGACCCCGGGGACAAAGGGTGACGAGGCGGATTCCTCAGTCCAGGACTGATCAGCAGAATCCTCAGGTCCCCCAAGTCCCTGAAACCAGTCCCCTGGCTGCACGGCTGGGCGAATGGGTTGAGCAGTTTTTCTTCCAAAATGGCAGACTGAATCATACAATCATCATACAAGACTCTGGGTTGTCAAACTTGACTCGCTGAATGGTACCAAGGCATCTCTTGTTTTTTCTTCTGCAGATGTGAACAAGAGAAGATTAAAAAAAAAAATTTGTGTCTTCAGAATCTAAAAAGAAAGCTAAGTCATGCGTAAAAATGCTAAAGTGACTAAAGGCGGAAAGAACCTTGTAAGGAAAAAAAATCAGGTTACAGGTAGAACAGAATCTGTTGATGACAGGGTAATCCCATTTATGTAACAAATGAATTTTTTTTTTGAATATCCCAAATTTGAATTCAAACCCAGAAATGAGGTTTTTTCGTATCCCCAAATTTAAACTCAAACATCCAGCTGAATGTTCAGAATGTATTTAACAAAATTTTGAACTCAAACACCCATTTGAATTTCCAGAATGTATTTTTTCTTAATCATAAATTTTTTTACACCAAATGCATCTTACGGCAAACCATTCTTCCAACAGAATCAAATTTGTGTATTTTGTTCTTTTGACTGTGGTGGCTGATCAGCAGAAGGAAAACAGAATTTTCAAAGGAGAACACACTCTAGTATTAAAGTATCAAGAACACACTCTACAAATAAAGTATGGAAGTTTTCAGGAGAATACTCCGTACTTATAAAGGCAAATGTAAAGGAGCAGTGGTAGAGAGAAGGCAAAAGCTGCGGGTGGGAGGGAGGGAGGGGGGGGGGGGGGGGGGGGACAATATTAGCCAGAAATAGATTTTTCCTGGCAGAAACAAAACCAAGCAACTTTCTATAACCTGTTGAAAGTGGGCTGTGTGCAACTGAAATCAAGCTACACACACCAAGTTCGCGCAGGGCCTTAAACACAACTTCAAAACAGGAGATTCAAAAGAGAATGGCTTGTTTCCTGTGGACATGGTTTGTTTGATTTGACAGCCTGTCTTCAAAAGCACTGACATCACAGCAGTGGTGTGTGGGTTAGCTATTTATGCCTCCCTCTCCACCATCACCACCACTTTCCTTTTCCCTCTTTTTTCTTTTTTTTCCTTTTTTTTTTTTTTTTTTTTTTTTGAGAGGGGAGCAGACAGCAACATGCTTGCCCTCCCTCCCCCCATCTCCAAAGTGGGGGAGGGAGGGAGGGACACCTGTTCCCGACTGCTGAGGCGAGTATTGTTTTTACTTTACCAAAGGTGTGTTAAGGAGGACATATCTTTTTTTCAAATCTGTAAAATGAATTACAATCGCAGTACCTAACAGCCTAAAAAGTGGAGTTAACACACAACAGAACATGTGCCATTTGGATGGACATTTTTGATCTGGGCAGATATAATGGTTTATACTTTCCAGGCGAGCGCGGCAGAGCAACGGCCACTTACCCCTGCATGCGCGTGCCCGCACGTGCTATACAACCGTTGCAGACACACGATGGTGTGAAACCGCACTTTTTAAAGTTTTTAAATTTATTTTAACCTAACAAGCAATTGTATATATCAACGGAAAGGGTAAAGCGCAAACTTTTGTAATTGAGCATAGAATTAAAAATACATTTCTGGTAAAATAGCAATGGCTTTTGTTGTTACAGAAACAACATAAGTAAAATGTAGGAGAAAAACCATCTGGTTTACTTTTGTTTTGGTTAGTATGACAACAGCAAATGAGGAAGAAAACAGGGGCATAAAACTTCACTCTTACTTTTGAACAGATGCAGAGAAAGCCTGAGGTATTCAATATGGGTAATCCAAGTGAATTCTTCTTTTTTTTTTTTAAGGCATTTTAATCATTGCACACAGTACACAACTTTTCACTGTTTTTTTTGCTTCAGATGATACGACTTATAAAACTATTAAATACACAGAGCAAATAAAAATGAAGCTCAGATTCCTTTTGATGAACCTTGTACACCTTTACCCCCCTCGTCTTTCTCTGAACTACTTTTAACGACTTTAACCCCAGCACCCAGTTCTAAAAACCACATGTCATTCTCCTCTGTCTCGATATATTCGTGATGGCAACAAGTTCCCACACGTGCCCCTGCCAGTTGGCCAGACAAAGTCGGCACCAGACGGTCCTCTTTGTTTTCGGACTAACTCTAAGGTCACAAAGTCCATCGCTAGTGCATTGTAAACTACTTACCCTCCCAGTGGCTAGAACCCTGTCTCTAAAATATTTATGGCAGCTGCCATCCCCTAGACCGTAGGACGAGATGGAGAACATGGGAATTTTTTATACGTTCGTCGCTGTCCTCCGGAGGCACGGTCCAGGCAGTACCAGTCAGGGGTGCCGTTCACATGTGCACGAGCTCACGCGTCACTGAAGGGTCAAAGCAGTTGCCGCACTTCGCATCAGCGCGTCGCGAAAAGGTTAAGACCCTACCAGAAATGCATCTCAGGCCGCAAAGGGGGAGAGGGTCCTCAGGATCTAGAGCGTGTTTTTATTGTCCATATTGGGAAATTGAAGACCTCTCCAGTGGGCAATGCTGTAATAAGCTATTTGGGACTGAACAGCCAGCTGAGCTACAGGAAAATGAGCGGACCGTAGACTAGACGATGCAGACCCAGAGACTGCTGTTACATCGTAACATATCCCTTGTGCACGGGGGAGCCAGCTAGACATTGTCGCTAACATGAATCAGCGCTCATGCTGCGCAGTGTTAATCCACAGACATGTCAACAGCCAGTCGTCTAGCACTGCAATTGGATCCTCAAAATCCTTTAATCGCAATCTCCGCAAAAAGAAAAAATCATGCCCAGAATGACATAACTGTTTGTAGTTCCCTCTCACGTTTATTCAGTTTCAAATCTCGTGCCCACTTAGAACTCGCACTGGCTGTGGCGACCAGGGACTATGATTCTGCCCTGCACTCCCAACATCGCATGCTGTCATCTTTTGTGTGTATGTGTGTGTGTGGTGTCGGTGTGGTGCATTGTCGTGTGTAAATGAAGAGGGGATGACAGACTTGATACACAAAACGTTTTACTACGTCCAAGGATAAGTAGTCTAGTGCCTCTCACCTCCCGACAATACAAAAGAGACTCATCATAATCGGTGCGGGGGGGGGGGGTGGGGTGGGGTGGAATCTGGGGTGGGACTGGGTCACCATTCCGCTGGGAGACGGCAAGGGGATGGTACCAAGTATGTGGGAACAAAGCAAGCAAAAGAAAACACCACAGACAGCACTTCGATATAATTGGCACAAATTATAGCAGAGGAAAAAATATGCCTGTAAAGTAAAGAACAGCCATTTGAATGCCATATATTGATACGCAATACCTTTATACATGAAATGCAACTTCCCATTTAGTCCAAACATATTGGCGTAGGGAAAAGGGCGAGACTGTATGACAGCATAACATGGTCACAGTCACAAAGCTGTGCCATACCTGGTCATAGCTGGAACTTCTATATGGCTTCTAGTTGAGTCACTGACATCCTCGGATGACACGGCTAAAGGGTCCAAAACAAACACGGTTAAAAAAAATGTCGAAAACATAACGTGCATAGGTGTGAAAT
>JADBJO010012215.1:0-5000 GCA_016801955.1 Conus betulinus
GTCACATCTGTAGAGGCCCAGTTGTTTCCTGTGCGTTGTGCATGAACGGTGGCACACTTTCTGTGTTTCACTTCCATTCCGGTGTAATGCAGGAAGGTTTCCGTCTTATTTTATCATTTCTTGTAAGCTCTCCTCACAGCGAGCACTGGCACATACATCATCCATGTATGCCTGACATGGAGAAGGCATTGAAGCTGGTGTGAACGGCTGCTCCATCCACCGAATCCACGGGTCCAACGCCTGAATGAAGACAACAGCTGACCATGGGGCAGCCTTGCACAATGCCACGATGCCTGGTAATCCTGGGGTGGTGTGTCTCCGTCTGCACCTGGAATGTAGAGTTGGTGTAGATATCCGCCGTCACGTCGATGATGTGCTGGGGGGTAGCCGGCGCTCTGCATCGCATCCAACATCACTCTGTGATCAATGCTCCCATAGGCGTCCTTGATGTCAACGAAAAAGTAGTGTAGAACTGACTTGATACATGCTTGAAGTTCTCAATTGCGGCTTTCAAGCAGAATACGTGTTCTTGAAGGCCGTTTTCTTGGGACAGACCCCTTCTGTTTTGATGACAGCCTTCCGGTCGAAACATCCATGGTAAAAGCCTCCTTTGCACTAACTTCATGTAGATCTTGTACAAAGACGTCAACAAGGAAAAAGTAAAGTGATCGTGGCACATACATACATACATACATACATACATACATACATACATACATATACATACATACATACATACATACATACATACATACATGCAAACATACATACATACATGCATACATGCATGCATGCATGCATGCATACATACATAAATACATACATACATGCATACATACACACATACATACGTACACATACATGCATACGTACGTACATAGACGTAGACATAGATAGATAGAGATAGACAGACAGACAGACAGACAGATAGATAGATAGATAGATAGATAGATAGATAGATAGATAGATAGATAGATAGATAGATAGATAGATAGATAGATAGATAGATAGATAGATAGATGAACAGGCACACAGATATATAGAAAGATAATTAGACACACAGACAGACAGACAAACGGACTACACTGACATCACGAAATGCCTCCCTTTCTTTAAACTGCTACTTAGTTTGTTGGACGTGTCCGCTCCAGAAAACAGGATTACTTCGACGCATACATCATCTTTCCGTGCTTGCTGATTGCCGCTTATCCTTCCATCGCTCACCGAGGTTTAAACAGGAGGAAGGAGATTGGTCTTGTCATATGATAAGAATCGTGTCTCCTGATTAATGAGAAACGAGAGAGATCGTTCTTCCAGTGTTTCCGACAATGAACAAGATACAGTCGACAAAGACGTTTGCCTCGATGGACACAGCAGGGTATTCTTTTCCTCCCACAGAAATGTCACCGAGGATATTCAAGGGGCTTCAAAAAAAAAGTATTATGAGTTCCGTGTAACTTCAACAATGTGCGTACGTGTGTGCGTGCGTGTGTGTACGAGCGCGCGAGCACGCGTGTGTATGCGTGTGTGTGTGTGTGTGTGTGTGTGTGTGTGTGTGTGTGTGTGTGTGTGTGTGTGTGTGTGTGTGTGTGTGTGTGTGTGTGTGTGTGCGCGTGTGCGTGTGTGTGTGTGTGTGTGTGTGTGTGTGTGTGTGTGCGTGCGTGCGTGCGTGCGTGCGTGTGTGTGTGTGTGTGTGTGTGTGTGTGTGTGTGTGTGTGTGTGTGTGTGTGTTTCTATCTAAATGTAAGCAAGCCTGTTGTGTTCATTCCCTTCATTTGATGAACACATTTCGTTATGCTTGTTGTTGTTTGGCTGTCTGTCTGTGTTGTCTGTCTGCATGTCTGCCTGTTTCTCGTCTTCCTGTCTGTCAGTCTGTCTGTCTCTCTCTCTGGTCTCTCTCGCTCTCTATCTCTCCTCTCTCTCTCTCTCATCTCTCTCTCTCTCTCTTTCTATCTCTCTGTCTCTGTCTCTCTCTGTCTCTCTGTCTCTGTCTCTCTTTTCTCTCCTCTCTCTCTCTCTCTCTCTCTCTCTCTCTTCTGTCTGTTTGCTGGTCTGTCTCCTCTGTCTCTGTCTTTCCATCTTTTCCTTCCCCTGTCCATCCGGTCGTCCCCCCCTCCTCTCCACCCCCGGGGTCTCTCTCTCTCTCTCCTCTCTCTCTCTCTCTCCTCTCCTCTCCTCCTCTCTCTCACTCTCTCTCCTCCTGCTGAGAAATGTGGCATTTTGTCGAGAGAGATTTTGTTTTCATAGTGGGGTATTTAAAGCTGGAAAATAAAACGAGCAAAAACAGAATGACTGGGTCGCCAAACGAAGGTTACGACCTACCAGGATTTAGTAACATAGGAAAAATAACATTCAAAACAATGAAAAACAACGCAACCAATCTCTCTCTCTCTCTCGCCTCTCTCTCTCTCTCTCTCTCTCCTCTCTCTCTCTCTCTCTCTCTCTCTCTCTCTCTCTCTCGTCTCTCTGTCCAATGCGTGCGGTGCGTGCGTGCGTAAACGTGCCGTGTGTGAGTGTGTGTGTGTGTGTGTGTGTGTGTGTCTCTCTATCTCTCTCTCTCTCTCCTCTCTCTCCTCTCTCTCTCTCTCTCTCTCTCTCTCTGGTTATGACATCATGTTTGTACCTCGTTACATATGTTATGCATTAGGTTTTATCCCGCCTACGCTTTTGTAATTACATATTTTAACGTTAAAACTTCATTCGAACTGCTAGTTAAAACCGGTGATTACAAGCTCCTGCCCAAGTTCAACGACACACAGGCCATACTTTGCCTTTCTTGTAGCAAAAAAGCAGAAAGGTTTACTTTATTGTTGAAAGTTTACACATGCACAAACAAACAAACAAACAAAAAAACAGTTTGCAAAGAAATAGAAAAAAAAGGCAAATGTTCAAGTTCCATGTGTTTTCATGTTCAACGAGGGACGGGCACATTGCTGTACAGGTCAGTAGTTAGTCAACCCCAAACCAAGACTTTCGATTTCCCCTGCAACTTCTCTCACACTCCATCCCCTTCAAAAGGAACAAATGCTTCCCGTTCAAAGTTGTTTCTAACTGATCGAAGACTTCCCCACAGTAGGGATTGACTTCACATGGCCTGCTCTTCACTCAATCATCAAGAGTGAGCTTCCTTCATCATGAAGGCAATTAACAGCACCTCTAGAGCATAGCAAAGCTCTCCCTCGAAGGTGGGTTTTTTTTTTTTTTTTTTTTTTTTTTTTTTTTTTTTTTTTTTTTTTTTTTTTTTGTTAAATGGAGCGACTGATGGCGGAGAACGCAGCAACATTTAGAAAGAGTTGGGGGTTAGTTGCCGCCAAGGACATTGGCAAACAAAGCACAGGACAAGACACCATAATCCCATAATCCCATAAGACAAGACACCATAATCCCATAATCCCCTCTGTCATTTCCTTCTGGCGGCCATTCTTCACAGTCACAACCACATGGACATCAGATAAGTCCCTCTTCGTTTTTTGTTTGTACTGTCCTACATGTTAAATGTGATGTTTTTTTTTTTTTTTTTGCTTGAAGAAGACCCCAAGATGTCGAAATGCATCGTGTCTTGTCCTGTGCTTTGTTTGTCAATGTCCTTGGCGGCAACTAACCCCCACTCTTTCTAAAATTGACCTTTTTTTTTTTTAAGCAGATCAATCCTGTCTTATACGACATTATGCCTTGTTGTGAGGTCGTGGGTTCGAATCCCATTAGAAGTCATGTGGGTTTTTTCTGCCCCGAACGGCTCCTACCCAGAGTTGAGTTTGCTGCGAGCTCAGTTGGGAAGACTGAGACCACACAGTCGAGTTTCATCCACTTAATGGATGCGTTTCTGAGAGTGTTGCTCAAATTTCCTGACCACACTGCAGGTGCCTGTATCTTCGGGCCTGGTTGACGCCGGGATATATTATGGAAGGAAGCGTAGAGTACAGCCCTGCAATGTAGTCTCAGACCGAAATGGAAATCCGTAGCATCATCTTAATCATCCTCATTCTCATCGATCAGCATTAAAAAAAATGTGTCTTGGGTTCTGTGGCCCTTCATGCCCTGCTCTCATGGTGACCTCAGTTTCGATGTCCTCTCCACGTCTGTGGCCTTGGTTTGGTTCCGTCGGGGTCACCGGTATCGGCGAGTCATGGGGGCTGTCGTTGGACGGACGTGGTGGCGCCCTCCGGAGGGAGAGCTCACTCACGCCGGCTCCGCGACTAAGCAATTATTGTCGTCAGTAGGGGGCTTAGTAGGTGGTGTCTGCGTATGTTAGATCAGAACAGGCGCCACTGAACACCACTGAAGTGACTCGGCAGCAGTGCAGTGTCTCCTTCGGTGGGTTGCCAAAAAAAAAAAAAAAAAAGTCTTCAGGTCTGGGTAGCGGAAAGTGTCCGTTAGCACGCACCCAGAGGGCGATAACAGTCCCATCTTCAGACTCGAGCAGACAGTCAAAGTAAAAGTACACAGGAAGGGCACACGAGAGCGATAGAAACCAGCTGGCTTTTTATGCTCCTCTATATGAGTGATTTCAGCCAACTCTGGCTGAAGCCCTGGGGTGGAAGGCAGAGCAGGTCAGAACCCATACCTATACTGGACAACCACAGATGTAGAGCAGAACAGGACAGAACTCATACCTGCACTGGGCGACCATAGATATAAGGCATAACAGGGCAGAACTCATACCTGCACTGGGCGACCATAGATGTAAGGCAGAATTCATACCTGCACTGGTCGACCATAGATATAAGGCAGAGCAGGGCACAACTCATACCTATACTGGGCAACCATAGATGTAAGGCAGAACAGGCAGAACTCATACCTGCACTGGGCGACCATAGATGTAAGGCAGAACTCATACCTGCACTGGGCGACCATAGATGTAAGGCAGAACTCATACCTGCACTGGGCGACCATAGATGTAAGGCAGAACTCATACCTGCACTGGGCGACTATAAATGTAAGGCAGAACTCATACCTGCACTGGGCGACCATACATGTAGGCAGAACTCATACCTGCACTG
>JADBJO010012215.1:7500-15000 GCA_016801955.1 Conus betulinus
AAGTAAATGAGCAATGCGTAAATAAATGAATAATGACAAAATACCTAATTAGATAAATAAAACAATAAAGATTTCAATAGATAGATAGATAGATAGATAGATAGGTGGTGGGTGGATGGATGGATGGATAGATAGACAGATAGATAGATAGATTGATAGATAGATGTAAATACACGAATGAACAAACAAATAAATGAATGAATGCATAAATAAATTAATATGTGAATAAGAACATTGGTTTATGAATTAATGCATACATGAGAAAATAAATAAATCAACAAATAATTAAATAAATGAAATGAAAAATAAATAAATAAACAAACAAACAAACAAATAAATATAAATAAATAAATAAATAAATAAATACACAATCGTCTTTCCTTTCCCAAGTGTCTTAGAGAATGCCTGGTCAATCACACACTTTCATAACCCTCCATTTTCAGTCAAACGATATAGGAAAGAAGTTCAGTGACCAGTCCTGTTGTCTGTCTAGAACTTGCCTGGCCTGCCTCTGAAATCTTTCATTTTCCATCATAACCTTTGGAATGGTCTTGCGCGGTGAGTCAGCGCAAGACGCTTAGCCGAATCAAGCAGTCTTGTCGAGCTTGATAACTGCGAAGAGAGGCCGTTGTCTGCTAGCTGGTGTGTGTACTGACATGCTGCCATGTCATGGTCACTTGTGTAATGGTCTTGGTGTGAGATGTGGACGATCCATCTGAAACAGGTCTCATTGAGCATATATATTGTTCACTCGTGTACATCTGTTAGTGTCCATCTATCGCATCCGTAGCAGAGAAAGTAGACACCAGCCAGTTGCAGAGAGCCATCTTCAAAGGAACGTCGTCGGACTGGTCTTATCAGTGTAGATATAGCCAGGGTGAGGCTATTTTTTTGACCTTTGATGAACTGACCCCCTATCTCGGAGTGGACCCAACGTAACCAAGGCATTCCACTTCTTCTAGTGTTGCCCATTTAGAAACCTTCCAATCGCTGAGTGTGTTCTTGAATCCCATGATGGGCATTCAGATAACCACAACCACACTTTTCTTTAGGGGAAAAAAAAAGGTTGAACGTTGATTACTGGATGACATAAACAGTCAGACTGGTCAGTAACATTTCTTTTTTTTTCCATTTTCTGTGCTAGTTAAAAAGAAGATCTATATTTTAACCTTTACTTTGGAAGTTTGCAACAGCTCAGTCTGAAAACAAGGGCAAATTATTACTCATCTCTACTTGTCTCTGATGACGTCAAATCTGTTTTGATAAGAATATAGGTTTCTTGATTCTGGATTCGACATTAGACGTTAGACATTAGCCAGAACCTTCCAACAATATGGATGCAAAAGTGTTCACACAAAACCATCAACTCCCTACGCCAGCAAGTGACCCATGTCAAAGGCAATACATTGGCGAGACAGCAAGACCACTCACCACCGTCTACAGGAACACCCAAACCCATCTACTTCACCATACATGAACATCTACAAGCCACAGGCCACAGTTTCAGCCCCCAAGAAACCAAGATCTTATCTACAGAGCCCTTCCTCACAAAAAGAAAAGTTAAAGAAGCCATCGAAATCAAGACCAGACGCCCCAGCCTGAACAGAGATCAAGGCTTTGAATCTCCAAATCAGTTTCAGTGTTGATTCAAAGTCACTTCGAGGATATATACTTCTCTAAGAGAAGAGTCGTTGTGGGGAAAGAAAATAGTAGGGGTGGATTTTTAAGGCCTTGACGTCGAGTCAACAGCTTGCAGTCTGCACTTTGTGTCAGGCGTCTGTCACTGCTGAGCACTTGCTTAGACACTGAGCACGAGCTAGGAGTCTGCAGCGTTGGGTGACATCATGGTGACAGAAACGCCTGTGTGTGAACATTTCATGTAGAAAATGGAGACAGCTGCGATCGATGGAATGAAGAACAGAGAGATCTCTGAGGGGACGTGAGAATGGGAAGAAAAGGGGACGTAGGATGCGTGGTTAAAAAAAAGAAAAGAAAATGTTGATCAGACTGTAAAGAAAATATCAGTCAAAAAGATATCCTGAAATAATTGACGTTACTATATTTTTTTTTCTTCTTGAGAGTTTGTACATAGCAGCCTGTGAATGTCTGTTTATCTATCTATCTATCTATCTATCTATCTATCTATCTATCTATCTATCTATCTATCTATCTGTCTGTCTGTCTGTCTATCTATTTACCTATCTATCTATCTATCCATCCATCTATCTATCCACCCATCTATCTCTCTATCTATCTATCTATCTATCTATCTATCTATCTATCTACCTATCTATCTGTCTATCTGTCTATCTATCTATCTATATAAGTTGACTTTACTCTCATATTTCATCCCTATTTTGCAGGTGTGAACTTCGTCCGTTCTGCTTTCAGATATCACAGTGATTCACTCAGAACCATTTCTTTTGATGAAACTGTGTGGGCCACTATAATACGGTTTCCTGCTGATTTTCTTTCTGATTTTTGTGACTTCTGGATGGCTTTCAATTCCTTGAGGATTTGCTGTGTACTTCCAGCCACGCCCTCTGTCCAGTTTACCTTGTGCCCACGCTTCAAATGTCACAGATATTCCCAGACCATAATTGACTGGCATTCTGCCGTATACAATGTCGTCGTTGTAGCTTCTAGAGGCGTAGTCTCGTCATCTGGCAGGACCAGTTCCATTGACGATCTCTTTCAGCATTTGCTTATGCCCCCTTGTGTACTTACCCTTGGCTAGTGCTGCTTTGCTTGAAATCAGGACATGTTCCACTGTACCTGTGCCCTAACAGAGCGGAGTCTGATCCTTCAGTTTCACCAGGTTCAAATCTGAGGGCAGGAGGCCAAATGCAGGTATGAGGATAAAGCTGATTCTGACATTATCCATAATACATATTTCAATCCAGCGGAGACTTCTTTGGGGTGTGTTTCCCCCATGCTGTCCACTGCACCTGTGGATCTTGCTGATGGCCTTCTGGATTTCTATGGTGGACTTTCATTTTTCAGCTGCAGTGTAGCCATGTTTCTCTTTGCATGTGTGTATTATTTCATTAATGTTGATCGTAGGCCTTGTCTGTGGGCTTATCGTTATGCCCCCCTTGCTATTTCTCTGACCTTGCAGAAGGACAGGGTCGTTGTAGAATGAATGGTGCGGAATATCGTGGATGAAACTTTGCAGATATTATCAAAAGAAAAAAAATCAAAGACACCTTAACAAAACATGATGCTATTGTCATTTGTCTTTCTACGTGCGTGTCCTTTATTGCTGTTACTACTCCTTCCTCATGCACGCAAGCACATGCGCACGCATGCACGCACACACACATACAAATACAAGCATATTTGCACGCAAGCGCGCGCACGTGCACGTAAACACGCACGCACGCACACGCACACACGCATGCACGCACACGCACGCACGCACTCATACACGCACACACACACACGCACACACACACACACACGCACACACACACACACACACACACACACACACACACACACACACACACACACACACACACACACACACACACACACATACACGCACACACGGTCTACCAGTCGTTTTTGTGTCCTTAATATTTTAAGAGCTACAAATAATTCAAATGATGGTTTGAACTGCATTTCATTGTCATTGATGTTTCATTATGGGTGGTAGATCAGAAAGGTCTCTCCTGATGACATCATCTCCCTTTCCTATAGGTACTGTTCAGATTTTTCCTATTTCGTTTCAGAAGATTATTAGTTTCCTTACCTTTATTCACGTACGATACCTGTTCTGTAATTACAGATATCATAGTTCTGTTACTTGCTTTTTTTTCTGACACGAAAAATAAAACGGAACAAGCGGTGCGTTGTATCTCTGAACTTACTTCCAAAGGCATAATATATGAAGAAGTTGAATGTGTTGTTAATGGCTGACGCCAATACATTAAGCCGTCTAGTCACCCAGGCGAGATTGTTGTAACGACCTCCAACTCTAAATTCAGGTACAACAAGAACAGAAGAACGAAGCACTATGGATGGCACAAGACACAAAATGAACAGAACGGAGGTGCCGACAATGGTGCGCGCTATTGCTAAATCTTTGGAATTGACTGAACTTGAAGCAGACGAAATTCTCTCTCGCCACCGGGAGAGTTTCTTTAATTCGATGGTAGTGACAACTGTACAGACTGTGACACAAATGACGGAGAGAACCCAGGAAAGCACAACCCATACACATAGCTGTACATCACATCCAGTATATAAACTTGTGTTGGAAGTAGAAGTCAGTGGGGTAGGTTCCATAGAAGAAGGTGTCATCACTGGGATCAAAGATACACAAGACACTGTAACGGACACCGGATATTATGACATAACCCCCGGTAACAGTAAACGCTATTGTCCACAATGCCACAACGGTCGTCTTTGTCGGCAATAAAGTCTTCGCCAGCAGAGGCCGAGTGATGCACACACACCTCTCTAAAGCTATTACGCTGTACACGATCTGAGATGAGGTCACCATGACTAAGAACCCGACCAGATAATTCCGGATGATGAACCGACGGACCGGTCCCACTTGTCCCCATTTCCCAACCACAAACATATACAGAGTATCAGAACCAAAGGCAAACATGATGGTGACGCTCAGCAAGTCGATGAGGGACAAGGTGAAGAGGCAAGCGTTGATTCTTTCCTTCAGCCCGTGTTGATAGAACACCACCATGTTGACCATGTTGGTGAACACAGAGACAATGAACACTAATGGAAGACACATCCCATTCAACACCAAGTCAACTAGATTGTCAAATTCTTTGGTGACGATGTTGTCCTCGTTATCCCAGGGAATGAAGGGGAAAATGTCTATCGTCACGCATCCTTCAGGAAGAGAGGAACCACTGATGACACCTGTTGCATGCGTGACTGTGACATTACTAAGTGCAATTTCATAGGGACGGGAAGACTTGTTTGACATCATTATTCTAATTCAGATATTTGAGATAAGATCGCAAGAGACTTTTCTCAGATAAAATGTCCGCCTGTGCGTAATTTTCTTGAATATGCAGCATCAGTGATTAGTAAATATACGTTCTTCTTCATGGAAATAGTACTTGTTTTTGTGTTTCCTTTCTCAGAGCTTAAAAGAAGAAAAAAAAGTTTTTTTGCTTTTTTTCACATTAATTAGTCATACCAAATGTCCTCAAAAGACGATGAACACGAAAATGCCTACGGAAGTATTTTGAAATGTACTCACAACATTCGAACATGATTACGTCTTGTAAGACACCCTGTTCTCACCAGTGGATGATTACGAAATTTGTGATCTCAATTGTGATGGCTGTCTGATCTGAAATGATTATTTGATTGGAAAAAACGATATCACAGGTAACTCTCTCTTTACGAATATCGCCATCGATCGCACTTGAATGTATTTGTATTATCGGTCAGATACATGGTCTGTACTTCGCCCGATCAATATGACTGTGTGATTAGAAGAGAGAGAGAGAGAGAGAGAGAGAGAGAGAGAGAGAGAGAGAGAGAGAGAGAGAGAGAGAGACAGACAGACAGACAGACAGACAGACAGACAGACAGACAGACAGAGAGAGAGAGAGAGAGAGAGAGAGAGAGAGATTTATGATGATCGCAGAAGGAGTCATATTTCATCAGTGGTGGCATTGTACTTGGTTCAGCATTGCTTGGTTTCAGTAATTCAACAGTGCCGATAGTCTGTTATCTGGTGAGATACACAGACAGATATGAAAACAGACATCAGGAGTGTGTTGGAGTGTGTATGGGCGGGGCGTTTTCATCCGATAACGATTGAGTTTCCGAGTTTCTTCTGTTAATTTCGTCATTGCTGCCATCACGTCTCAGGACTGACATTTCATACTTCCCACACCTCGTTGGGCACCCCCCCCCCCCCCCAGCCCCCACCCCCACCCACCCCCCTCGCCACTCCTCCCACATACACATACGTCCACCCCTAGCATCCCACCAAAGATCCCATCGTGCTGCTATGTGTCCAACTGGTGTTACTTTCGCCAATGCCAAAAGATGGTGTCGTGAAAAATAAAAGCTATTATAGACGCACATATAGCCAAAAAAACAAAACAAATTCCACCATAGAGTATGCTTCAAATTTTAAACAGTCTTTACGATAATTTCATTCGTTGTAAAGCATAATAGTAACGTCTGGCGTCAGATCTGTGAAAATTGAAGCAACAAAAGGTCTCTTGGTAGATTAAAATAAAAAAATAAAAAAAAACTAGTCGCCGGAGAGATTTCTCTTAGGCCGTAAACTTCTGTTGTGTTCTGATACAACAAGAGCAACAACAAAAATATATATATATATATATATATATATATATATATATATATATATATATATATATATATATATATATATATATATATGCTGTCCACAGACCTCAGGAGACCGAAGTTCCTGGGATCTAATCTGAGTTCTGGAATACAGACCCAGTCACTAGGCAGCACTGCGGCAAAATATGAAGCGCTATGCATTCTCGTTTATGTATCCTGCAAGTCTTGGATTGGCAGAATATCCAAATCACAAAATACAGAACAACAAAACAGCATTTCTCAAACGTGGGTTAAGTAGCCCCATTGCATTGTATTGTGAATGATATTGGATATAATTTTGCAATTTCGAAAACATCTTAAGTGCGGTACCGTATTTAATGCAGAGTGGATTTCATAAACATTGAAAAGTACGATAGTTTTTGAAAGATCGTTCCAGTTTGGATCATGTTTCGTTATCAATGTACGAAGAACTTTCCATAATAACTGACGAGAAGTTCTTTTAACTATTTAGGTAACTATCATGTGGGAGAATAAAATTCCTTACGAATGTAAGGTCATAATTATTGAGAGCTGCTTTGAGTGTGAAAAACATAAAACCATTTCTTTGGTTTGGTTGTCTATATGCTCGTTTGTTTGTTTGTTTATTTATCAATTCGTTTACTTGTTTGCTTGTTTATTTGCTTACTTGTTTGTTTGCTTGTTTTGTTTGTTTGTTTTCTTAGTGAATATTGGCATTCTGCAAGTCTCTTGTACTGAAGATATCACATCTGTTCTAAGGAGCGATGCACGCGGTTCGAATTCAATCGTTTAAATTCTTGTGGCATTTCCATTTGGTTCATGTTGTACACTTTGCATATTCGCTTTAATAGTTGTTTACAAATGATGTGTATCTGCTGTGTAAAGCCGGGTATCATGTTGATGCTTAAGGTGCCATGAAACAACATTGTAATAATTTTTGACTGAACAATACTGTCAGTTTTTTACTGGGGGATGAAGGTTGCTAGTGGGATGGGGTAAGGGTTGTGTGAAGAAGACTGGAAACGCTACCTGGATTTGATGGCAAGAAACTGGAGATAGTTTGAGACCACAGAAACCTTCACATGATCTTTAACTGCAGTAACAGTGTAATGAACAAATGATTTAAGGCACTATGTTTAGCATGCATAAATCGTCATACAACATGTTCAGAAGTTGAAA
>JADBJO010012215.1:20000-32500 GCA_016801955.1 Conus betulinus
TCATGAGAGACAATAGAGCTTGCTTGTTTCAGAGTCATCTTTCCAATACAACACTGAACATAATGAAATAAAGATGTTGTCCCTCTGTGACTGAATCAACGTTATTGCCTTGAAAAGTATAAAGGTTCAAGGCTCATGCTACACGTATTTCAAGCTTTTATTTTCCTTCGGTGTTTTCAAAGGTTCGTCACACATTCGACTCAAAACTTTGACTCTCTCATAGTTGCAATGGGCAGGTGTGTGAAGCTGATAGCTCCATCACTTTATCGGCGTCAAACACCATGTGTTTTGAAATACTTTGTAACATCAACAAAAAGAACATTTTAACACATAAGCGCATTTTTGTTGTAATGCACATGTGCACTTTCACAGATCACATGATGACATCTGCATCAAAACACACAGCAGGCACAGCACCGCGTTCAGACTGAATAATTATAAAGCAGTTCTGTATTGGCTGCCACATATAGAAACAACGTCTGCACAGTGTGGCACTGACACAGTTCGGTTGGTGCCAGTCATTTCAGTCAGGTCATGACCCAGTTCAGGGGAGGGCACTGCCAAACAAGGTGGACAGGGAAAGAAGGCGGCACGTGGCTGTGGTGCAGGACCCTCCTCCTGGTGGCCCTCAGAATCTGCATCAGTGTATTGCTGGATAGCCTCAGAATCTGCATCAGTGTATTGCTGGATAGCCTCAGAATCTGCATCAGTGTATTGCTGGATAGCCTCAGAATCTGCATCAGTGTATTGCTGGATAGCCTCAGAATCTGCATCAGTGTATTGCTGGATAGCCTCAGAATCTGCATCATGTTATTGCTGGATAGCCTCAGAATCTGCATCAGTTCATTGCTGGATAGCCTCAGAATCTGCATCAGTTCATTGCTGGATAGCCTCAGAATCTGCATCAGTGTATTGCTGGATAGCCTGTTGTGTTTTTGAGCAAGGGTCAGGCGCTGGGCTTTACTTGTATGAATTTTGTCTGTAGACTCGGCCTGTACCTCTGCCCAAAGCTGTGTCAATGACAGTATTGTCCTGACAACAAACTGAGACTGCACAAAGCCAAAGTACAGAGACAGACTGGTTTACATCAATTATTATAAATGCATACACGAACAAATGATGAAACACATGCACATTCACCTTTATTGTTTTTACTACCTATGACACGTAGAGTAGTTGCACTGGACACTTTCCCGGCTGGATGCCTTTATCCTTGGCTGTTCTGATTTATGTCCTGTAGGGAAGATATATTGCTAACAGCCCAGTCTTTGTCTTCATTATTCAAGACATGTTTGTGACTGAATGCATGCCCATATCAAGCAAACGTATGGCGCCTGGCCCATGCAAGAAAAGGCTGTGTGCCAGGGCATTTGTTTGCTTGCTATCTGACAACAATGAGTCTTATACCTGTACGAAGCGAGCTACTTAGATTTTCTGCTTGGTAGTTAATGCAGTCTGAGGGAATTGTCCAAGAGAACAAGGGCTATACCTGTTACTTTTAGGAAAAATGTCTTTAACGCTACACTCTACATTAGCTCTCATCTCCTAATCAGAAACAAAAAAAAGAAAAGTTGATCTGCATTGCATACTCATTGCTGTTTTGTGAATAGTAGCAGATTTTCAAAAGGGTCTCCTCCCAAAATGTTCCGACATTTTCCTGTAGGCACTGTTCAGATTCATCGTATTTTAATTCAGAACATTCGTACGTTCCTTAAGCAACATCTTAGTTTATTTGATCTTTATTCTGTATTTTCGGAAAGTTATATTTCCGTTATATCTTACTTTCCAAATGCATAATATATGAAGCAGTTCAACGTCTTATTAACGACGGTAGCATGTGCATAAACCGCCCATACACTCATGTCAGATTGTCATGCCGACCTGTAACTCTAAATTTAGGTACAACAAGAAAAAAGAACGAAATATTATGGGTGTCACAATACGCAGATTGAATATAACGAAGGTGCCGATAATCGTGCATGCTATTGCTGAATCGTTGGAACTGGCTGAAAGTGAAGCAGACGAAACACCCTGCCGCCACTGGGACAGCTTCTTTATTTTGATGGTAGTGACAACTGTACAGACCGTAACACAAATGATAGAGAGACCAGGAAAGAACAGTCCACACACACAACTGTACATCATCTCCGTCACAACTTTGTGTCGGAAATAGAAGTCTGTAGGGTAGCTCACATACAAGATCTCCCTATCTGTGGGATCAGATATACACTACACGCTATACCGGACACCGGATACAACAAAAGAACCGCCAGTCA
The DNA here is from genome assembly GCA_016801955.1 of Conus betulinus. Lineage (NCBI taxonomy): Eukaryota > Metazoa > Mollusca > Gastropoda > Neogastropoda > Conidae > Conus > Conus betulinus. The sequence continues at coordinate 22,277 of JADBJO010012215.1, forward strand.
CGACTGATGCTATTGTCCACAGTACCACAACGGTCGTCTTTGTTGGCGTAAGAGTCCTCACAAAATAGAAGCAGAGCGAAGCACAAACACCTCCCCCAAAGCTGTATACGATCTAAGATGACGTCACCATACTTAAGAAGGCCACCAGATATTTCGGATGAAGAACGAATGCACCAGTCCCAGTTATCCGCATTTCCCAATGACAAACATGTACAGACTGTCAAAACCAGAACCAAATATGATGGTGACACTCAACAAGTCTATGAGCGAAGAGATGAAGCAGCAAACATTGAGTCTATGTTCACCATGTTGGTGAACACAGAGACAATGAACACTAATGGAAGGCACAACCCTGTCAACACCAAGTCAACTAGATTCTCACATTGTTTGGTGACGATGTCGTCCTCGTTATCCCAGGAAATTAAGGTAAGAATACCCCGTCGTCATGCATCCTTCAGGAAGAATGGAAACACTGCTGCTGTTGCTTATTACAGAAATGTCAGTGATGTAACTATGTGGACTGTTATGGACGAGGGAAGATTCGAGTGACACTAGCATCGTGATTCAGATATTTGAATTACTTAGCCAGAGACTTTTCTCAGATCAGATTATATCCCCACCCCCCCCCCCCATATGTAATTTCTCCGAATATGAAACATTTCAGCTTTTTAAAGAAACATCCGTCTTCGGTAAACACAGCACATCTTAGCTTTTCTATCTCAGAGCTTTCACAAATAAAGAAAAAGATTTACCACACCATTAGATGATACCAAGCGTCCATGAACATCGATTAGCTAAGAACATGCCTGAAAGAAACACCTTAACTGTGGTCACGAAATCCATAGATGAATGCCCTGTATAAAGTCAATCCATTGTCGCCATTGAATTATTATGAAACCTGTATTCTCACTTTAATGGCTGTCTTATCTTAAGTAATGATTTGATGGCGGACATGTATCATCAGTGATGCTTTAAATGGGTAGATTGATATTGCAATCGAACGATTGCTCTTGCATCTATGGGTTATTGGACAGACATGTAGTCAGTACTTCGCCCTGATCAGTATGATTGTCAGTGATTCAAGTCTTTAGAAGAGGAAAAAAAAACAAAACAAAACAAAACAAAAAACAACGAACGAACGAAATGCTATTCATTAGGGAAAGACATAATCACAAATTCAGTGATTTTCTTCATACAGTTCTATAAAAAGAAAGATGTCTTCAAACGTATGAAAGAAAACATTGCACAGAACTGTATGTCAAACGCATATGCAACAGTGAATGCAAAACACTTCAGACTGACAAATGCAATCTATATATCTATCTACCTACCTACCTACCTACCTACCTACCTACCTACCTACCTACTATCTATCTATCTATCTATCTATCTATCTATCTATCTATCACGAGAGAGAGAGAGAGAGAGAGAGAGAGAGAGAGAGAGAGAGAGAGAGAGAGAGAGAGAGAGAGAGGCTGCAGAAAAGGGGATGAACGGTGTGACAGTTGGATAATGTCAAGTTGTCTACTTCTTCTTTCTCTTTCTGAGTTGGAGTGTGCATGGATGTACCTTTTGATTAGCAGGTTGCTAGGTACTGTTCGTTCATTATCTATCATGTGTGTTCTGCCCTACAACAATGTAAAGGTGACTCTAAAGGTTCTGTACTGCAAGAGTATAAAGGTGAGTTGTGTTAGTGGGAGTTGATGTTTTGTTGTGGTAAAAGATTGCAATCATTTTGTTAGCAGTGCTTGTTCGGAACAGGGGTGTCCATGTTTGGTTCCCACGGACGGCTTGGTCTGAAAGTCATCAATCTTCATTCACATCGTAGAGATCTACATCCCTGAGTTCTGTGATAATTAAGGCTTCTACTTCGTGTCCGTGGTGTTGTATTTGCTACGACTACGTGTCAGGACTGATGGTTGAACAATCATTGAGAGGGTGTCTTAATCTGTACATTTTGCTGTTAGGTTTGCTGCCTAGACGGAAGAGATTGACATTTCATACTTCCCATGATCATCGCTGGGCCATAGCAGGTGGCTTTCATTATCTGGCAAATCCCCCAAAAGCCCCCCCCCCCCCCCCCCCCCCCCCCCATCCACCCACCCAACACAGCACACACAGACACCTCCACCCGTCCCTTCAATGTCTGGTAGACTGCGTGTTCTGCTAGATCCAAACAACCTTCGTGGTCAGTCGTGCCTGGGCCACTGTCCTTCTTTGGGAGGCAACCTGTCCAACCGGACTCTTCTATAGCATTCTACAAAGGACACACTGTGCTGTTACGTGTTCAACTGGCGTTGCCTTCAGCAAAGGTGGTGTTGCGAAAGATAAAATCTGAGATACACGCACATAACTGAAGAAACTGATTTCACGAAAAAAATATTCTTCGACTTTTCTAAGAGTCTTTATGCTCCTTCATTCGTCGTTTAGTACAATGGCAACGTTTGGCTTAAGCTCTCGAAAAACTATTACAACAGAAAGCCAGTTATCTTTGGAAGATAAAAAAAAAAAAAAAAACTGGTTGCCGATGAGATTTTTTGTCTGGCCCTGTTTTATTTTCACGCTCTCATGTACAAGCTTTTAACGTACATTTTTGCAGCAACAGAAGAAATATAGGTTTCTGTCCACAGACCTGAAGGGATCGAGGTTTGTGAGACCCCAGATAAGTTCTGGGACGCAGACCCACCCTCTGGGCTGTGCTGTCGCAAATGCATGAAGTGTTGTGCATTGTCGTTTACATATCCTGCTAGTTTACATATCCTGCTAGTCTTCGATTTTTTTGTAGAATAATCTATTCACTAAACGCAAAACAACAAAGTAGGATTTCTTAGAAAATGGTTGAATGAGCTCTTTGCATTGTAAATAATATTGTATATAATTTCTGAACTGGGAAATATCTCTTGTTGTGTCATAGCACGTTTCCAGGCAAGATATTAAAATGAAAGTGGATTCACACACTTCGCTAGTTACAACTGAGTAACAGTCTTAGATTGTTTGGGTATTTTGTTACAGTTTTGCAATGAAAGAATCACTACCTTTCTGAAAACAAATGATTTGGAGAGTTATAGCTTAGTTGTGGAAAGGAATTTCCGTTTTGGATCATGTTTCATTGTTTTAATTGTTCTGTTATTCAAGAAGAGAAGAGGAGAGAGAGAGAGAGAGAGAGAGAGAGAGAGAGAGAGAGAGAGAGAGAGAGAGACACACACACACACACACACACACACACACACACACACACACACACACACACACACACACGCACACAGACACACACACACACACACACACACACACACACACACACACACACACACACACACACACACACACAACCACCACCACCACCACCACCACCACCACCACCACCATTACGACCAACAACAACTTTCTTTGATAATTATTGACACCAAGTTCAATGACTGCATGTAAAGAACTATATTGTGGGATGGTGGTGGCATCCGTTTGTCTCGAGAGACAATGGTGTCGCGGTGTGGATTACTCAGTTGCGGACTTGGATATTCGAGGTAGGGTTATTGGAAAGTTGTGTTGTGTGTGTGTAGAATTCTAAAAGGAATTTCTTAGGTTTCTTTGCTTCTCTGTGTATTTGCTTGTTTTTGTTTAGTGCAATATTGACACTTTGCATTGTATCTTCGACATTGTTTTGAACGTTTTTTTTTTTTTCATAACGATCTCAAATTCTTTCTTGGGAAGTATTCACGAGGTTTGATTTTTTTTTAATACATTTTTTTTTAATTTACATCTGGCTTATGCTGTAATCTTTGAACATTCGCTTCAACAGTTACCTGCAGAGAATGTACATGTGCTGTATGAAACCGAGTATGTTGTAAATGAGCAAGGTGCCATAAAACAAGATCGTGTTAATTTGGGATTAACTGTTGCCAGTAAATTACTGGGCGCTGCGTGTTGCTAGAGATGGGAAATGGCGGGGGGGGGGGGGGGGGGGGGGGGGGGGGGAGGGAGGGGGTGTGTGTGAAGTAAATTGGAAACGCTACCTGGATTTTATGGCAAGAATCTAAAGATAGTTTGAGACCACAGAATCTTTCATATGGTATTTAACTTTAATAAAAGTCTAATGGAGCGATGGTAAGGGAAGATTTTAATAAAAGTATAATGAAGCGATGGTAATGAAATTTTTTTTTTCTTTCTTTTCTTTCAAAAACTACAGTTTGGCTATGTTGGAGAAATATCCAAGCTAAGTTGTTGAGAAATGTAGTTGTACCATTTGTATTGTATTCATTTCGAGTATGATGTTATCATCCTCGCAGCTCTTTAAAAGACAGAAGGTGAAGATTTCAAAGGATCTAAATCAGCTCTCGTTTTCTTCTGTTTTTGTTCGTTGGTGTGTTCTGGAGCTCTATCCGACAAAGTGTCGAAAAGTGTGCTGCTTCAGATACACTAAAGGGGATGGGGGTGTTGCAGAAGAAGGAAATGGGGAAACGCATTACCAAAATATGTTACAAATATGAAAACCCTTCAGTAGCTGCCTGAGCTAGCCATCGTCATCCCTCTGGAAGGCAGATCTGTTTACACTGCTGCTCCTAGCTGCCTGAGCTAGCCATCGTCATCCCTCTGGAAGGCAGATCTGTTTACATTGCCTGCTCCTAGACTTTTCATCCGCTGGATCGGACTCCTCAGGGAGACGCGGCTGATGGTGTCTGTGCACTTGGTGTCAAATTGAGACACACCACAGTCCATAATTCTGTGGTGTTCTCGCGACCAAGGGTTCAAAAAAAAGAATCCAACAGCACCCCCAGAGCAGCCAGCGAAATGTAGAAATGAAACAAAATGAAGAGGGGAGAGGAAAAAAAAAAAACGTCGCTGAAAAACTGAGAACATTATGCAAACAGTATAGAATGCAGGGCGTAATCTTTGAACCTATGACAGCGGATCCTCTCAAGGGTGCAAGGGAGATCAAACGATAAGGAACAGTCTAAGCGGTCAGCTCTGTTTGATATCCCAAGCATCGTCAGCGGCTAGGAATTGTGTAGAACAACCTATACTTGGATCTCTTAAGAGATGCAATCACCCACACTGATTGAACAAACAAGACAATGCTGAAACAATTGAGTATTCGGGGAAAGCAAGTGCGGGCTAACAATTCTACCGTCATCCTAGTAATGACTTGGCTAAGATTTAAACTTAATACATAAGTATATATACATACATACATACATATAAATAAATAAATAATAAATATATATATATATATATATATATGTGTGTGTGTGTGTGTGTGTGTGTGTGTGTGTGTGTGTGTGTGTGTGTGTGTGTGTGTGTGTATAGATATATGAAGGGATGCGGGGGGGGGGGGGGGGGGGGGGGGGGGGTTCTGATGAAGAAATGGGCATAAAATTAAGAAAAGATGGCATGAATATGGAAACCCTTCTTTCGTGTTCCGTTGGGTTCAAAATGCCAAAATGCCGGCACTGCCCAACAGAAGATATGACGAGGAGATAAACCAGGATAGTGATATACAATTCGTCGTCGACACCGCCCACAGAGTTCATTAATTTATTCTAAGCTTTCGCCTTTCAAATGGCTTCATCAGGAACCGATGGTACTGACACATAGTAGCCTGCACTTGTTTTCACACACTACTTAGGTACCATCGATTCCTGAAGAAGCCTTTTGAAAGGCGAAAGCTTGGAACAAAAAATAAATAAATAAATAAAAAAATAATGAACTCCGGCGGCGGTGTGGACGACGTATGTTTCATCGATATATATATATATATATATATATATATATATAGAGAGAGAGAGAGAGAGAGAGAGAGAGAGAGAGAGAGAGAGAGAGAGAGAGAGAGTCACATTACCACTTTCCGCGGTCACTGAAGAGAACAATCAGGTTTCGAAATACCGGTATATGACCAGGAGTTATATGTTAGTCAGCTTCCTACCCATTGGAGATGTCTCCCCCTTTGGAGACTATAAGCTTGCTGAAGGTCATTTTGAGAAGAAGTTATTATTATTCTCCATTCACCCACTCAAGCACATACTGTTAGTTAGGCAGAATGGTCTACCACTACAGATACGAATGCTTATCACCCCCCCCCCCCCCCCCCCCCATCTCTACTACTACAATCTAAGACATAAGAGCAAGCTTTGTTTATAATTCAACATACATACATACATATATATATATATATATATATATATATATATATATATATATATATATATATATATATATCACAGTATTTATGAAGCTCCTTGCCACAGGTTCTAGGTACTGACAATCCACACTCTCGTGCACGCACCGGGCTGCCTACCTGGGTAGTGCTGACTGAAGAACTACCTGCTGGCGCTTTATTTAGTCGCTTCCCGTGTCATCCAGTCAATATCGGTCATTCAGTTTGCTTACTTCCTTCTTTCTTTCAATGTCTGACGCAAAGTGCATGCTTCTTGTAACGATTCATCCATAGTAACGGCCAAACCCCGAAAGTTGGTAATGGGATTTTACTTGTGTGCAAGATGTGATACGTGCGTCCACACATAAAATCTCGGTTTATTGTCTCATTCGAAGGACTACTTTGGAAGTCAGAGTCAGAACCAACGCCAGCTCCGAGGGAAAAATCACGCTGTACCATAACCGCCCGATGGACATTCCAGCCTGCAACCCCAGGATCAGCAGGATAACGAGTCCACCACTCTACCAACTGAGCTATACCGGTCCCCAGATAACTTGTGAGGAAGGATGACTCAGATTTAGGAGGGTCTCTTTATGATGCAGTGTCAGCGTTATATGTTGTTTCACTGGGTTCAAACCAACCCTGACAGTAGCCAACAATCTACCAGAAAACGACAAAGGAGTTTCCGGAAGACGTTTGCTCCGAACCACTGTTGCCGGGAAGTCGGATTCAGCAGTGGAACGGTCGCTAGTCTCTGGCATACCTGGTCGAGCTGCGATCTTCACAAGTAGAAAAAAAACAAACAAGCAAACAAAAAAAAGCCTGTTAAAGAGGTAAAAAGTAAATAATGTTTGTTGCCCATGCTTTAAAGTTCTGGGTGTATGTTTTTTATCTCTGTTAAGTAGAAAGAAACTCGTGGAGAGCGTGGCAGCGGAGAGTCCTCAGAAGAGAAGCCCCCTTCAGGCAAGTGTTTCGGCCCTTATCTCCTGACACTTTAGGGGGTTGGGCCACACCCGGTTCATGACTCCGGATGTCCCTTTGCTGCCCCTTTTTTTTCCTATCTAGGGACGAGCCGTGGCAAGAATTCGAACCCATGACCCTCTGGACATGCTCATATTCCACTTAATGACTCGCTCTCTAACCACTGAGCCACTGGGGACACCTGATATTTGTAGGAAAGTTACGCCTTAGGAAGTTCACTTTTGTTCCTCCTTGACCAGATCAGCTTGAACACCTCTCTGCCGCTTCTGCCATTGCTTTCAGGGCTCTGTTTTTTTTGTTTGTTTGTTTTGTTTTTTTTTTTCCTCCCTGCAACTGAGAGCTGTTTCATGAGGCTGTATGCAGACGTTCCCACAAACACCCTAGATCCAATTTCTGCAGTGAGGACTTTGACCTTATAGCCTTCTCTCCTAAGGCTGTTTGCCAGATCAGCATACTTTTCAGTCTTGTAGATTTGAGCCGCCCCCATTCTGTTCTCATATGGCACCGTGAGCTCGATCATGATCAGCTGCTTGGTTGACTGACAGTGGACAACTGTGTCTCATCTCATGCCACTCTTGCTGATGATCTCTCTGGGTGACTCTTCCATTCTGGGAGGTCTGCAGTGCACTCCCAGTCATCTGCCCCGTCCAGCAGACTCTGCCTGCATGTTCCGAGCGGCACTGTTGTTCTTGGCCATGATTTACTACCCCCTGCTGTGAAGAATGTTGCGGGTGCTTTTGGAGTCCTGATTTTCCCTGTTGTGGTGTTGGTACTAGGCCAGGCTGCTTGTACATGTGGTGTTGGTACTAGCCCAGACTGCTTGTACATGTGGTGTTGGTACTAGCCCAGACTGCTTGTACATGTGGTGTTGGTACTAGCCCAGACTGCTTGTACATGTGGTGTTGGTACTAGCCCAGACTGCTTGTACATGGTGTGTTGGTACTAGCCCAGACTGCTTGTACAATCTCTTTGAGCACTTGGTTGTGCCTCCATGTGTACCATTGCTTTAGCCAGGGCTACTTTACATGAGCTTAGGACATGCTCCACTGTTAGTTTTTCATGGCAGAGGGGGCATACACGATCGTTTTTTATTTTTCCCCACTTTCCCAGGTTTGCATTTGAGGGCAGAAGGTCTTATGTAGATCTGAGAATGAAGCTGATCCTGAGAGGGGCCATGTGCCAAGTGTCATTCTAAGTGAGACTTCTTTGGAGTGCATTCTCCCACGTTGTCCATTGCCCTTGCTGGCTCTGCTGGACTGCTTTTTGGAATCTTTTTTTTTTTTTTTTTTTTTTGGTCTTCTTTTTTCTCCTCTCCTGAATCATCATGCCTCTTTTGGCTTTTTCCTTCGGCCTGTGATCACCATTCGGTTTGGGCACCCCCAATCCTTGTCTGTTGGTCTGTGTGTGTTCTGTCATTTCTCTGATCTTGAGACTTTCTTTTGCAGAATCCATCGCCTCTCGAACTTTCCATTTTCTGCCTGTCTTCAGCTGGGGCTTGATTGCTTCTACCACCTTGTCTCCTGAGTCCTCCAGCATGCTTTGAAGTCTGATCCTCTCCTGCTTTGCATTCCTCGAGGATGGATTTCAGTGGGTAGTTTCAGCTTTGCTTGGCGACAGTACAGCGCTATGTCAGTCAGACAGGGTGGGGACACCAAGCCATTTCCTTGTGAACTTGATTTTGGCTTCCATTGCCTCCACTATGCTGGTGCAGATCGTATATCATCAGAGGCCATAGGTGCGTTGGTATCAGCATGAACTGCAGACACCAGACCTTGTATTTACCAGGGAGCCCACACTGGTCAATGGTCTCCAAGCCTTCTTCCGACATCTGTTTGGTTTCTTTTGCTCTTTGTGTGTCTTTCAGGGTATCATCATACCATCTTCCAAGGCTCTTGACTGGCTCTTCTGTGACTGTGACTGTTGGAATGGCCTGGTTGGCAACACTGAATACCACAGATTCGGACACTTCCTTTCCTCAGTGAGATACTCTGTGATTTCTTTGGCTTGAACTTCATTCTGGATGAAGCAACTATGTCGTCCAGCCTCTTCAGCACATGACGTGTCTCGTCTTCTCTGGATGCAATCACTGTAGTGTCATCCATGAAGGCCTTGAGAGGGTGCAACTTGTACCATCGCCAAGGTCTGTTTCTCTTGCGTTGCCTGTTGCTGCTTTCAAGGTAACTTCCATTTTCAACACGAACAGTATTGGGGAAATTATACAGCCCATTGCAATACTCACTTCCAGGTTGATCCAATTTGTTGTGTATTCCTTGACAGAGAACCGCATTGAAAAGCCATTGAAATACTTCTTGAGCATGTTGCGGATGTTCTTTGGCACATGGCACATCTCAAGAGCCAGCTGTATCATCTCATGGGGTACAGATCCATATGCGTTTGCCAGATCAAGCACACACTACGTCCAGGTCTCTCTTTTTTTTTTTTTTGCTCTTTGGATTGCGTCCCAGATCATTGTGGCGTGTGTTCTACACAGTCAGCCGCGCCTGGGATGCCGTCTTTCTGAACTGACACATCCAAGTACTTGTTTTCCATGAGGTACTTGGTCAGCATTGCTGCCATGACAGAGAAGAAGATTTTCTCTTCGACGTTCAGTAGTGATATTGGCCTGAACCTGCTGATGTCATTTGAGTTTTCCTCTTTGCTCTTTTATCTCTGCTAAAGAAAGGCCGGTGTAAACGTTATGACAGTTGTGTTCTTCACATCATTAATGGATGTAAACTCAAAGTCGAAGAAACAGTGGCTGTGGTGGCAGCCGTGATGGTGATAGCATTAGTAGTAGTGACACTAACTGCAGCAGGACTGACATTGAACGCAACGAAAACAGCGTCGGAATCTTCGATACGCGCGCCGCGCGCGCGCGCGCGCGCGCGCGCGCGTGTGTGTGTGTGTGTGTTGTGTGTGTGTGTGTGTGTGTGTGTGTGTGTGTGTGTGTGTGTGTGTGTGTGTGTGCTTGTGTGTGTGTGTGTGTGTGTGTGTGTGTGTGTGTGTGTGTGTGTATGTGTGTGTGTGTGTGTGTGTGTGTGTGTGTGTGTGTGTGTGTGTGTGTGTGTGTCTGTGTGTGTGTGTGTGTGTGT
>JADBJO010012215.1:35000-37500 GCA_016801955.1 Conus betulinus
GCTCGTGAGCGCGCGTGTGTGTGTGTGGTTGTGCGTGTGTGTGTGTGTGTGTGTGTGTGTGTGTGTGTGTGTGTGTGTGTGTGTGTGTCTATCTGTCTGTCTGTCTGTCTGTCTGTGTCTGTCTGTCTGTCTGTGTGTCTGTGTCTGTGTGTCTGTGTGTGCGTGAGAGAGAGAGAGAGAGAGAGGGGGGAGAGAGAGAGAGGAGAGAGAGAGAGAGAGAGAGAGAGAGAGAGAGAGAGAGAGAGAGAGAGAGAGAGAGAGAGAGAGAAAACACTGAACTGTTTTATTGATTAGGCCTTCGGCCCATATCAACGAGGGTACGGGAACAGGGGTGAGGGGTGAGGTGGGGGTGAAGGGGTGAAGGTGGGGGTAAAAAAGGGTAGACGGGTGGAATGGAGAAGGGGGGTGAGATGCACGCTATACAAGTAAATGTGCAAAAATCAAATTATACACATAAACACACAAAAACATACACATGCATTCATGTGGCTAGAAAACATCAAACGAACAATCTATGTCCGAACGATTTGGCATAAGAAACTACCCAAATCAAAAGCTTTCATAAGATAAATAGCAAGTCTGTTAATGATCAGATTTTATTTTCCGATGCAAGCAATATGCTTAACTTGGACAATGATGGATTGTTGAAATACTTTTTAGATATGTAGTGATCTCTAAGCTCATCGTACGCTGGACAAATTAATATATAAATGTATTTCGGATTCTGTATCTTGATTACACACTGGGTATATGAGATCCGATTCTTTCAAATTTGCCACAGATCGCAGTTTGTGTACTTTAAGCTAGGAACACCTAACACCTAAACGTATCAGAGCTTTCCTGGCTTTGAAGTTTTTAACAGTATAAAGAAACGAAGATATACAGAAACTGGACTTAATACTTGAATACAAGGTATATCTCATTGGTGTTAATGTTTTCAGACCACTCTTGTACGCAGCAAGCAATTAGCCTCTCTTTAAAAACAGTTTTAAAAACAGTCTTTCATCACCAACTCCCTGATTTAGCCATGCATCGTTAAAGCCGTATCTATAGAGCAAATAGCACATTGACGAAGCCCACGATTTCTTATTGTTTTCATGTATAAAAACAGACATCCTGTAAGCTTTGTGAGGAAGTCGATAATTTGCCATTTTCAAGATTCTTAACCAATATTTAACAGACTTGATATAAATATTACAAACAGGGGGTATCTTGCGGTCTCACCATAAACAAGTTCATTAGGGGTTCTGATACTGACATTTAGGAAACGTTTTATTGCAAGCAGGTGCACTCTTTCTATAATTTTCAAATCTGTATTTAGACCCAGATTTCAGCCCCGTAAGACAACATCGGCTGAATTTGAGCATCGAATAATTTGAAAAATATTGCATGAGATTTTTCCCCTAGTGTTCTCAAAAAGTCTGAAGATACTCACAATGCCTTTCCTAGCACGATCTGACATATCGGTAAGAGTATGAGTATGAGAAAATGAAAGTCTTGTTGATAAAAATTATGCCCAAATATTTATAAGCGTTCACAACTCTAATGCAATGAGTACCATACATCCACGTTTCGATGGAACTTAGATATCCACCATTTCTGAATACAACTACATTTGATTTTTCAAGATTAACTGTCAGGCCTAGTTTGTGCGACATTTCATACAGAACATATAACTGATTTTGTAAACCACACACCGTATCTGACAAAAAAAACAACATCGTCAGCAAACAACATTATACAAATTTCAAGTACGTCAGGAATCATTTGGACGCCATGTCTACCACGCAGACAAAATTTCTTTAGCTAATTCATCAATAAACATCAAAAACAATACAGGACTGCAAGTTTCACCTTGCTTCACTCCCCTTGGACACAAAAAAAGAGTATGTTAGGTCACCCCCCAGCTCTGACTTTAGCTTTCACAACTTCATACATGCTGGTGATCGCTTTAAACATTCTACTGATACCCTTAATCCCATTCTTTTTTGTAGCACAGTCCACAGTTTGGTTCTATCTACAGAATCGAACGCCTTGCGAAAGTCGATAAAAAGCAACATACATCTTTTTATGGTATACGAGTTGTTTTTTGTATAAGTGAAAATAGCGTAAATATATGATCGATTGTGCTGTATTTTTTACGGAAACCTGCTTGGTTCTCTCCAATCAGATGATTTTATTCTAACCACCATTTGTTTAAGCGATTATTAAGGATATGACTGTATATTTTGCTGGAAATGTTTAATAATGATATTCCTCGATAATTGTCAGGATTTTCTTTATCACCCTTTTTATACAAAGGTTGAATTATTGCTTCTGTCCAACAGTCGGGATATAATCCCGTGGAAAATAACCTATTGAACAATTTTGTAAGATAAGAAACAACACTCACAGCAAAGTGTTTAAAAAATTCACTGATAATACCATCTGGACCTGCAGATTTATTATTCTTTAACGCTAGAATCGCATCGTAAACTTCATGCTCAGAAATGTCTTTTTC
>JADBJO010012215.1:50000-57500 GCA_016801955.1 Conus betulinus
ATGAGTAGTGATTTTGAAGAGTTTTTGGATATTGAAGTAGAAGTTTTTTGTTTTTGTTTGGGAGGGGGAATCGGGGTTTTCGGTCTGTTGTTTGAATTGTTTTTGCACCATAATTTTGATCTAGGGGTTTTTGACTCGTCAGGTTAAGCTTTTTTTTTCATCAAAAAAGAAGTGCCCGGGTACGTGATGTTATGGAGTTGGCCTCTACGTTCGGACCTTGCACTGCCACAACAAAACTGCTGATGTTTGGGGGGGTGTTGAATTGGGTGTGGTGTTCAGGAAAAAATGGTAATGTGTGATTATGATGCCCCCTGGTGTTTGTGAGTTTGCGGTTTATTGCGTTGTAGAGGGGTGGGACGTTAAGTTTTTTTTCTTCGTTGGTTCTGACCATAAGACAGTCAATGAGGTGGGAAGGTTAGTTCAGGTAGTTGTTGAATACGGTGGAGATCAAACGCATAATTTCTCGCAATAAGATGCGACAAGCACCGGCCTTTCGGCGTGAGTATAGTTTGTGTATTCTTGGCTTGCTCTATTTGAGAAAGTATAATTTGTTTGTTAGTTTTTCAGACAGAAAAAGAATACGGAAAAAATTGTTGAGAATCAGAATTAGAAAGTGTTTTTTTTTGATTTTTGAAAACCTGATTATTTCGACATTGTGAGGGGAACTGATTTTTTTGTTTTCACAGTGCTATAACCTTTGAATACGATGAAAACACTGTTGGAGCGAGAGGAGGAGAAGGCAGCGGATGGTAGGTTGGATCCCCCCGATAAAGTGACGCATATTCGGTTTTTTTGGATTAAGTACGCACTCCAGAAGGTGGGCGGTTTTGTGTTCCTCCTTGTGTTAAACACAATTGGAGTTATATGTGCCCGGATTCATTTACAGAGAGACCATGCATTTATTCCCCCCTTTTTTGTCCACGTTTATATTATTAGGATTTAGTAGTCGTTGTGTGTAGGGTTGAGACCAGCGACCCGCTTCCTGCCCTCTCATGGAGCTCCATCTTCACTTACTTGTATGATCAAAGCGAAGTGAATTTGGTTAAAGATGAGATTGTAGTCGTTTTGGTTTTTTATAAAAAAAAAGTTTAAAAAATTTGTTTAAATTTTTAAAACAAATTTTTATTGTAATAAAAAAAAAATTTTTTTCAAATATTTTAAAAAAAAATAAAGTAAAAAAAAATCAAAAAAAAAAGATTGCTAGTGTTGGTAAAAAAAACAAAAAAAAAAAAAAACAAAATTTTGGGTTTGGAAAGATACCATTTTGGGTTGTGTAAAATGTGTTTAACAAGTTCTTAAGATTAGTGTCCAATCTAGTATACAGACTCGTCGAGGTTGTGGCCCATATTGTGAAAGACATTCAGTATGGCTGTTAATCATTTAAAGGTTTTTTATATGTTTTGTGGAGGAATTAAGAAGCTGTGTTAAATAGAGCGGTTGGGTTTTTCGCGGGGTTTTATTTTTTGAAAGTTGTTTAAAAACTATGATTGATGTTTTGTGTTGTGTTTAATGATAAGTTTCCTTCTCTACTTTTTGTTTTTTTTTCTTGGATTGTTATACTTTGCTAGGTTGATAGTCCAGAATTCTTACTGAATGTTTGCAGAGAACAAAATCAGCAAAAAAAGTGCTTCTTTGCTGCGTTTCGCTTGAAAGAGGGGATATCTCTCTGTGGAAGCGTCCAGTTTCCGCGGAGATTTGGGCCCATGTCTGTTGGAGCATTGGTTAAGTTTACCCCATTCTTAGATTGTTGTCATTTGTTTTCTCCCATAACTTGTGCATAATCTTTAGATGTTTATCATACGCCCCATTAGATAAAAACATGATGCATGGACCACACAATATTCCGTGAGAAGCGAGTATTACTTCAAGGTTTCTTTTTGCTGTGGCGTCAACTATATTTTTTTGCTTTGGTTGTTTTTATTTTATTTGCTTTTGTTTTTTTTTTTAATTCTTGGGTGTGATTATATGGAATTGAAGTCGATCCTTTTAAGTTAATTTTAAAAATTTTATCATATTTTAAGCTTGGACCTTTTTTCACAATAAGCTGTCGATTATCCACCAAATTATTCGCCAGACATATTGTTTGGATGTTCGTTGTGTTTGATAGATTTTCTTTCTGTTTTTTCGGACATGGGCGATATTGATCGGGATTAGAAGACTTTGACGCTTCAGTAAAATTATAGACTAACAATTTCATTGATGTCGTTATCATAGACAGAGACGTCTCAACAGGAATGTTGAGTAAAAGTTCTGGAAAACTGTTATACCCAGTTAGCAGGCGTTATCTTCCGGTCGTGTTGTGTAATTATACATCGCGGGGATTTTAGTCATCGCGTTAGATCTTGTGTTTTTTTTTGGCGTTGTGCTTAGAGAGTTCAAAGTAGTAAATAAACAGGAATATGGGCACTATTTCAAGCTATCTCATTTACAAGAATTTCCATTTCAAATTGGCGTCCAAGATCTTGGATCAGAACACAAGAGTTAGATCGATGGCGCTGTGGCTCTATGATAAGGAATTACAGGGATGTCGCGGCTTCACGTCATCAGAAACTACAATAGATGAATTAACAATATTCTCATGAAACGATGCTAGTTAAGGTTTCACAGTTCTTCTCCCAAAATTTGAGTGACATGCGCATTTTTAAAATCTCCTGTGAAGTCAGTACCTTTTTCCCTTGTCCGCTTGAAAAATACTATCGAATCATTCTGTAGTTAATTTATCATCTGGATCTTTTGGTATTCACAGATATGACGGGTTAATAAAGGGGTTATCACACTTTACGTCAGCCTGCACAAGAAAGTATAATGAGTACTTCTGATTTGAGAACTGGATTTGGGCACAGGTGTAATTTATACTTCATGCACATTAAATTGGGGCAGTTAGTAAGTTTCTCGCGCGTTAGTTTTGTCCTATCTTTGGAGATAGGGGGGAAGGGGAAAGGGCAAATAGTAATTAATCTAGTGGGCAAAGAGCTTTTTCGTTCTTTAACAATCACATGACTGAAGAAGAACTTAAATATGGTATTGATGATGGGCTAAGTGTTGTAATAATGGTATAGTGTGTGTATTGGATATGCAATTCACTGGAAAAACGTTTAAATTTTTTCAGTTTAAATCATTTCCCTGAGGACATATGTTTAAAAGAGACAAAAGACAAAATGGACAGCCAGAGGTTAACTCCATCAGCAAGGTAGCAGCGGGTGTTTTTGTATTGTTCGCAGTAATCTAGCGCAGTAGCAGTAGTTGTACAGTTGTCACATTTAAAAAAACCATGGGCTCGTGGCAGTAGGAGAGTACGGTGTTGTGAGTTTGTTGACTAATGAAAAGTTCCAAGTCCTCCAGAGTTGTAGAAGTTTAGAAACCGGTTTGTTTATGTTTGCAGCTGGGAGGGGAGGGATGTGGGAGGAGGGATGAAGGATGCGGGGGGAGGGATTGGGAGCGGCTGATCGTGTGTGGTATACCAATGGCGACGTGTACGTGAAGGATGGAAAGGACAAGGCAGGGGCAGGTCTCTTGGGGAATCTGCACGACAGCAAAGGCACTCGATCTGGTCATTTGGGTTCTCTTGGGGGGACTCCCCAACAGCAGGCCCTCGTGTGGTTGTTTGTGTGTCGTCCCAATGTTCCCCCATGCGCCAGCAGACTGGAGGTGCCTCTCTTGGTCGAGACTGCAAACTGTTAAGATGCAGTGGGGTGTGTGTGAGTGTGTGTGGTGTATGTTGTGTGTGTATCTGTGTGGGTGTGTGTGTGTGTGCCGAGAGCACATGTGTGTGTGTGTGTTGTGTGATGTGTGTGTGTGTTGAGTGAGTGCTGTGCGCAGCTCGAGCGCGAGTGGTATTGTGTGTGTTGTAGTCGTGTTTGGTGTGTGTGTGTTGTCGTTTGTGTGATTGTCATGCCTTATAGTAATGACACATACCGCTGTAATGAGCACGAATAAAAACTAAGAGACTATAATCATCAGGCTGCCATGCTGCTGCTGCTGTGCTGTGCTGCTGATTGCTGCTGATGATGATGATGATGATGATGGGTGCACGACCGACCAAAGATGATGTGGCTGCTGATGCGTGATGTGCGCTGCAGCGGATTAATGAATTGGAGGAGGAAGAGGAAGGAGGAGGAGAAGGAGGAGGAGAAAGAAGAAAGAGGAGGGTAAGAGGGAAGGAATGTACGGAGGAAAGGAAGGAAGAGAGAAGGATGAAAGAAATAAGGAGAGAAGGAAGGGGAGGGAACGAAGGAGAGAAAGAAGAAAGACAGTAGAGAAAGAGAACAGGAGGAAGGAGGAGAGAAGGGAGGAGAGAGAAAGGAAGGAGGAAGGAGGAGAAGGAGAAAGAAGGAGGAAAGACGGGGAAGGGAGGAGGAGAAAAGAAGGAAGAGAATTTAGGAGGAGGGAGAAAGGGAGGATTTGGTTTTGTTGTTGTGTTGTTGCGTTGTGTTGCATTTGTGCTTTCATTCAAACTATGGTACAGAAATAGAATGGCCATTCAGTGCCAGACGCAAAAACAAAAAAAAAAAAAAAAAAAAAAAAAAAAACTAAAAAAAAAAAAAAAAAAAAAAAAAAAAAAAAACAAAAAAGAAAAAAAAAAAAAAAAAAAAAAAAAAAAAAAAGACAAAAAAAAAAAAAAAGAAAAAAAAAAAAAAAAAAAGAAAAAAAAATGTTCAACACATCGGTTTCCGTTTGACATTATGTCCACAGTAAAACCCACCCACTGGGCGGTGAAAAACAGGGCCGGTTTTTAAGATTTGTTTTTTTTTAAAAACTTTCTGGATGGTTAAATGGGTCTTCTGTTCTTGTTGACAGAAAAATGTTTTATTTTTTGTTTGTTTTTGTCGTTTTAGCCATACAAACCAGTACCGATTTACAAGAACTACCCCTTCCTATTGCCATACAAAATCATGATTTTGTTTCGGATTGGGCTAACAAGAAAAGGAAAAATCTCTCATCTCTTCTCTATCTCGCTCTCTATCTCTCTCTTCTCGCTCTTCTATCTCCTCTCTCTCCGATTTAACGTTCAAATATCTTCAATTGTCTCTTGATGTATTATTTTTTGACTGCCATTATGGTGCTTTTGTTTGTTGTTCTATTGAGGTCTGGCCCGCCTGTCTTCTGCCTGCCTCTCTCTCTCTCTCGTCCTCGCTTCTCTCTCGGTCTATCTCTCTTCTCTCTCTTCACTCTCTCTCTCAACACACCCACGCACCCACACACCCACACATACGCACACCATACGCATCAACATACATAACCTCATAACACGCCGCACGCACGCACACACAACCACACCCACACACACACATACACATACCCACAAACATACCTCGCGCACGTTCTAATGCACCTCACGCAGGCACGCACCACACGCACGCACGCACGCACGCACGCACGCACGGCACGCACACAACGCACACACCACTTCACTCACTCACACGCACACACACACAACACACACACACACCCACACACAAACACACACAACACCAACACCACACACCCTCGAACTTTCGCCTCAGCCTTGAAGACAAACTCTTTTTCACATGTCGTAAAAGTTTCGCGGTCAAAATGAGCATATCCATCGCCATGTTTCGTTCACAAATCTTTTTTTTTTTCTCCTTCACTCATGCAAGTTGATACATCACCTCACTCTCGAGAAAAGGTCTCAGGGTACCCATTCTGTGCGACTTTGAGAGATAATTGACTTCCACTCATATCCCATGCGGAAAACGTACAGTAATACAGATGACCCAATCATTCACACTAGAACATTTGTGCTATGTAATTTTTGATTTTTATTATACGTACGGCTGTTTTTCTTTTCAATGTTTTTTTTGTTTGTTTGTTTGTTTGTTTGTTTGTTTGTTTGTTTTTCATATCCATTCATGGATGTGCTCTTTCCGTGTTCTGTAAGTTATTTTGACATCTGTTGTTTTTATCCTTCTGTTCTGTTTGTTTGTTTATTTTTTTCCATTATTGATAATGTGTTGTGGTATTAAAAAAAATAATAACACGCTGGGGTTGTTCTTTTTGTTCGTATTGTTGATGATAATGATATGGTTATTGCTGTTACTGTTGTGGTAGTAGTAGTAGTTAGTAGTAGTAGTAGTAGTAGTAGTAGTAGTAGTAGTAGTAGTAGTAGTTGCTATTGTTGTTGTTGTTGTTGTTTGTCTACTTTGTATGACTTTTTTTTCTTTGTTTGGACTTCGTTTGTTTTCTCAGTGTCCTTGGCGTTTTAACGTACTAACCCCCCTCTCTTTCTAAATTTTGCTTCAATTTTCCGCCCTCAGTCACTCGGTTTTTAAACTTGAATCATGGTATACGTCGGGTAAAGAGTGAGGTGGTGGATATGGGCGGCGATTTTCTGGGCGTGACATGGATGAGACCTTGGTAGAGTAAGGATTTCCGTGTCTGACATGGGTGGGGGGTAACAGTGGGCTGTGTGGGTGTGGGATGGTGGGTTTAAGGTGGTGGAGACATACAGGAAAAGAAGACAGAAAGCCCACTCCACCGACGGGTGCAGACAGGGCATGACAGATGCACAGGGTGCAGGGTTTCTAGGAGGCTGCATTGCTTGACTGCAGGGTTTCTAGGAAGGCTCCATTGCGTGACAGGGATAGACGCACAGGGTGCAGGGTTTCTAGGAAGGCTCCACCGCGTGACAGGGATAAGACGCACAGGGTGCAGGGTTTCTATGAAGGCTCCAACCGCGTGACAGGGATAGTACGCACAGTGCGCTCGGGGTTCTAGGAAGGCTCCACCGCGTGACAGGGATAGCACAGGGTGCAGGGGTGCGTGACGGGGGACGCACAGGGTAGCATGGTTTTTCTAGGAAGGCTCCACCGCGTGACAGGGATAGACGCACAGGGTGCAGGGTTTCTAGGAAGGACCTCCTCCACCGCGTGACAGGGATAAGACGCACAGGGTGCAGGATTTCTAGGAAGGCTCCAGTGCGTGACAGGGATAGACGCACAGGGTGCAGGGTTTCTAGAAAGGCTCCACCCGTGACAGGGATAGACATACAGGGTGCAGGATTTCTAGGAAGGCTCCAGTATGTGACAGGGATAGACGCACAGGGTGCAGGGTTTCTAGGAAGGCTCCACCGCGTGACAGGGATAGACATACAGGGTGCAGGATTTCTAGGAAGGCTCCAGTATGTGACGGGATAGACGTACCGGGTGCAGGATTTTCTAGGAAGGCTCCAGTGTGTGACAGGGATAGACGCACAGGGTGCAGGATTTCTAGGAAGGCTCCAGTGTGTGACAGGGATAGACGCACAGGGTGCAGGATTTCTAGGAAGGCTCCACCGCGTGACAGGGATAGACGCACAGGGTGCAGGATTTCTAGGAAGGCTCCAGTGCGTGACAGGGATAGACGTACCGAGTGCAGGATTTCTAGGAAGGCTCCAGTGCGTGACAGGCATGGACGTACAGAGTGTAGGACAGCAAGTGTTTCGTTCTCGCTTCAGTCAACTCAGAGGACATAGCAATGCTTCTTCGTCTTTACTACATGCTC
>JADBJO010012216.1:0-59490 GCA_016801955.1 Conus betulinus
CACATTTAAATGGGTTAGTCTCTCCCTCAAGAGATTGGCACAAGTGACAATAATGAAATTGATGTAGGAGAAACACAAAAGAAGAAATATCTAACTCGTGCACAAAATCTAAGAAAAGAAGAAGACTCCATCCCAGGATATACTGGGATGAGTGTATATGAACTGTGCAAGCTCCATATAATAACAGAGGGGCAAGCTGAAAAATGTGTAAAAAACACATGTGCAAAAACACATAGACAGGTGATTTGATCTACCAAAACAAGAGATGAGAAATCACCAGGTGGAGTGGGGGGGGGGGGGGGTGCAGCCTGAGCACTACAATGTCCCTGAGGCAATCAAGGCTATCCTCAGACAGGTCCCAAAGGTTGTGTGTGACTTCCTGTCTGCTGCCTATACAATTTTAAACTTGAATAAAGTCAAACAAATACAAAGACGAACAATCTAATAGTGAGTGGGGAAAAAACAAGCGCAGGCCAACAACTAAATTGTCTTCATAGTAATGACTTGGCAAAACTCTGGACTCAAGGAGGGGGGGGAGGGGGGCGGGAGGTTGAAGATGAAGAAACTGGGAACATGAAATTAAGAAAATATATTACAGATATAAAAACTCAGTCTTGAATAAAAGTGCCAGTCTTGAAATAAAAGTTACTCTGTGTTAGGTTTCCTTATGGGAGCAAAAACTCTACCTCACTTGTTTTACTGTTTATTACTGTTCCCTACCTCATTTTTTTCAGCAAACTTTTTTTCCCTCCCCACACTTTCGTTGGTTTCCTTTTACTACCCTTCACTGGCTGCTTCGGGGGTGCTATTGGATTCTTTTTTTTGCACCCTTGGTGGTGAGAACACCACGGTATTATGGACTGTGGTGTGTCTCTATTTGACGCCAGGAGCGCAGATACAACCAGCCGTGTCTCCCTGATGAGTTTCCGACCCAGCGGACGAAAGGCCTCGGAGCAGGCAATACAATATATCTGCCTTTAAAAGGGATTGCGATGGTTCCCTTGTGCAGCTAGTGAAGAGTTTTTATATCTGTAATATATTTTCTTAATTTCATGTTCCCAGTTTCATCTTCAACCTCCCGCCCCCCTCCCCCCTCCTTGAGTCCAGAGTTTTGCCAAGTCATTACTATGAAGACAATTTAGTTGTTGGCCTGCGCTTGTTTTTTCCCCCTCACTTTTAGATTGTCTTTGTATTTGACTGACTTTATTCAAGTTACTCTGTGTTAGGTTTCCTTATGGGAGCAAAAACTACCCCACTTGTTACCTTAGTTTTTTGCCTGGAGCCTCTTGAGGTTTAACAGCTTTCCACCTGTTCTGAATCTGATGTCAGTGCCTACGTCTCCTTCTCTGAAGGTGTCAGTCAGCACTGCTGAGAACATAATGCTGAACAGAGTGGGTGCCCAAAACAGAGCCTTGCTTGATGCCATTTGTGACAGGGATGGATCAGATGTCTTTCCGTTGTCCTGGATTCGGGCCTGCATACCTATCATGGGAGTGCCACTCCAAAGAGATGAATTTCAGTGGGCATCCATATTTGGCCATGATCTTCCACAGGTCCTCTCTACTAACAATATCAAAGGCCTTGGTCAGGTCGAGATTGGTGAAAAACAGATTGGCATTTTGTTCATGACATTTTTCTTGGAGCTGTCTAGGCAACAAATACCACATCATTGGTTCCTCTGCCTTTTCTGAGACCTCACTGGCTCTCTGGCAAAAGCTCTTGCTCAAGGTGTGTTATAAGGCAGTTCAGCAGAATCCTGGTAAGTATCTTGCCTGCTGTAGAAAGAAGGATATACCTCGATGGCTGTCACAAGCCTGCATGTTCCCTTTGTGCTTGTTCAATTGGACAATGAATGTATCTTTGAACTCCTGAGAGACTG
Organism: Conus betulinus; assembly: GCA_016801955.1. Lineage (NCBI taxonomy): Eukaryota > Metazoa > Mollusca > Gastropoda > Neogastropoda > Conidae > Conus > Conus betulinus. Next base: position 1,880 of record JADBJO010012216.1, read on the forward strand.
TCTCCTGCTGCCACATCAGAAGAACACAATGATGAAGCTTTTAAGTCAGAGGGTGCCACTTTCTTTGCAGACTTCAGCAGTGGTATGCAGTCTGGGCCAGTCTTTGCCAGTGGATATCAAACATATCACTTTTTGGGTCTCCGAGACAGTTGGTGGTTCATCCATTTCTTCGTTGATGGGCTCTTGAGGGAGCTGGTCAATGGGTTTGTCAATGATAGATGACGGTTGGTTTAGTACCCTGTTGAAGTGTTCAGCCCAGCGTTCCAAGATCTCTTCCTTGTCAGTGATTAATGTGTTTCCATCAGTGCTGAGCAGAGGGGATGATCCTGATGATGTAGGTCCATAAATTTCTTTCAAGACATCATAAGCGTTCTTCATATCATGCCTATCAGTATATCTTTGGATCTTGTCAGCTTTGTTGCTCAGCCACATGTCTTGCATCTTTTGTAGTTTTTTTTTCTAACAGCACTGCATATGTTTTAAATGCATCTTTTTTGGAAGTGGACTTAGAGTCACTTGAGGTAATCCTTGTGCATGATGTTTCTCATCCAGTAGCTGCTAGATGATATCGCAGTTCTCATCAAACCAGTCCGTGTGTTCTCTGGCTGCTGGTCCCAGGATCTCTGCAGTAGTGTTTTAAAAAACCAGTTCTCTGAAGTTGACCAGCTGGACTCTGGTTGTCCAGAGAGGCGTATTCCAAGCATTCTTCCAGAGTGTCTAAACACAAATGCTTGGTTCCAGTGTTTTTTCAGCTTGGTGACATTAAAACTGTCTTGGAGCCTTCTTGCCTTGTAGGCATCTCTTTGAATGGTTCTGGATGTTAAGCTTGCTGATTATGTGACGGTGGTCTGTCCAGAATTCAGCAATGCACATGGGTGACTCTTACATCCTGCCTGTCCCTCTTCCTGACAATGACGTAGTCTATAAGATGCCAATGCTTGGAGCGGGGATGCATCCATGATGTCTTGTTATGGGTAGGGAGGTGGAAGACTGTGTTGGTGATCAGCAATTCATGCTCAGCACATATCCAGAGTAGCACAAGACCATTGCTGTTGCAGTGGCCTATTCCGTGTTTGTCCATGACATCTTCCCAGGAGTTACTGTCAGAACCGCTTCCAGTGTTGAAATCACCAAGTATGGTGAACTTGTCTGGTTTCAGAAGTGCAGCAATGACAGAATGAAGATCTTCTGAGAATCTGTCCTTCACATCATCTGGGTTTGTCATGGTTGGCACATTAAGTGCTGAAAATTGTCAAGTGCTTCTTTCCAAACAAAAGGGGGGCATTTCATGGTCATCAGCCAGTCATTCACTCCTTTTGGAGGTACAGCCAGCTTGCCAACAAGAACTGCCTTCATTGCATAGCCTCTCATCACTCTTCACTTCCACTGCCGCTACAAAACAAGGTACAGCCAGAGCCCCTTCACAGAATTTGCCCTGTCCCACAAGCCAAGTCTCACTTAAGGCTGAGATATCGATGATATATATGGCAAGTTCTTTCCAAGTAGAGCTCTTCTCCTCTGAGGCCTGTTTGCATCGTCTCTATCCAGGAGGGTGCGCACATTCCATGTGCCAATGGTAAGAGGAACAATCCTTGTCTTACTCTTTTTTGAGTTTCAACCACTGTTATAGGGTCTCCTCCAGCTGCGGTAGACTGGCTAGGGAAGAATGGAACAGGCAATGTTACAGGCACCTTTTCTAGTCCCTTCCTTATGCTATGGAAGTGAGCAGTGTTATCCCAAAAAGGGCTGCTCAGTCGCTCAGATGGCTGAAAATAAAGTCAAATGCTAGGATGGACCAGTGTGTACCACTTGTCTAGAAGAGATCCAAGCCAAAGAAATGTCCCTGTTTGGCTAAGTATACTTACCATGTCAGACCATAGCATTAAACGGCTGTCAGTCAGCTCTGTCAGGCCGAAGTTTTGTGGCAAATGCAGTCATAAGATAGTCACGTGACGCCCACCCTACTTCTGCCTACGGAAGATGCCGATGATCGTGTACTGTACGTCATTCAACGAGGCCTGCGCGCAAGGCAACCCCCAGGGAACCTTGGCGCTAGAGGGGAAGGTAGGGCGGGCATTAGAGTCTGACATGGTAAAGTATACTTAGCCAAACAGGGAGTATAATACAAACTCCCCATTTTGGCGTCGTATACTATACCATGTCAGACCATAGCAGAATTTAAAGGAATAGGAGGAGGGCCGAGCGCCCTAATGGTTCCTGGGGTAAACCGATATGGCTGCATTGGCCGCCACAAATGAATCCCCTTTAGAACCATCAGCCCTGGTCATGCGGATGTCCCTTAGATAAAAGTTTATGAAAGGGTTCTCCGAACGCCAGTAGGCTGCCTCCAGGAGATGGCGCACGGGGACAGAGTGCTGGAACGCTGTGGACGTGGCCAGCGCTCTGACCTCATGGGCTCGAGGGAAAGGGCTGGGAGGTCTTTGTGCGCCTGGGCATAGGCAGATCTGATAGTATTGGATAGCCACCTAGAAATAGTGCCCGCCGAGATGTCCTTTCTTGTTGTTGGGGGGTTGATGGAAATAAGAAGGCGTCTCTGAGAGGAACGCCTGGGGCGGGAACGCTCTCCCAGTAGTATCTGAGGCACCTAGAAGGGCACAGGTCCATGTCCCCGCCCCATTCGCTGCCTAAGATATCCGCTAGGGAGCGGATAACAAGGGAAGGAGAGAGGCCGTGCCCGGTTCCTGGTTCTTCGCTAAGAACTCAGGCAGGAACTAAGCGAGATCGAGCCGTCTCTGTGAAAGGCGATGTCCCGAGGGTCCCCACTGAGGGCATGAATCTCACTTCGCCTCCTGGCTGAGGCCAGGGAGAGAAGGAAGGTGGTCTTGAAGGAGAGAAGGTCAAAGGGAAGGGAGCGGAGGGGCTTCAAAAGGGGGTTTTCTGAGGGCGTCAAGAACCAGAAAGAGGTCCCACATGGGAGCGCGCCTAGGGGACTGAGCTTCCCGTAGGGCCACCCCCCGAGATAGTTCTCTAAGGAGAAAGTCATTGTCGAATGATGGGCCGCCGAGCTGTCGGATGGTGGTGCATACGGCCGATCTGTAGCCCCGAATGGAACTAGCAGAGAGCTTTCGAGAGGACGAAAGGTGGGATAGGAAATTGCCTATCTGGATGTTGGAGGGGTGGAGGTAGGGGACCGAGTTAGCCGTGCACCACGTGACCCATCTCTCCCATTGGTAATTGTAGAGGGACTCGGTGCTGGTCCTACGCGAGGCCGAGGCCAAGTCCCGTAGTCCCTGCGATGCCCCCGCTTCTGTCAGGGTATCTAGGACAGACCGGGGTCTGTCAGCGGGGGCGGCGGGGACCGGTGGTCGCAATTTGGCTGGCATAGAAGCCAAGCATGTAGGCGAAGCATCTGGGGGTTGGAGTGAGGGAGGCCCGAGCGAGGTTGTCTGAGCAAGTCCCACCGAGGGGCTAGCTGGGAGGGGGGAACGTGAGTTAGGGACCTAAGGTCTGGAAACCACGACTGTGTCGACCACCACGGGGTTATAAGGATGAGTTTGGGTCTCTCCAGCCTGGCCTTCCTGATCACTTTTTGTGAAGTATGGGGAAGGCAAACCACGTGCTCCCATACTGTGGTTAGTGTCAGCTTGTTCAGGGTCCACTCTGTGTGCAGAAGGGTCCCTGAGCGGCTGAGAGAGTCTGCCAGGATGTTGCGCGTCCCCGCTATGTGTCTCGCACGGAGGGTGGTTCCCCGTGCGTGGCACCAGCGAAGGAGGGCCTCTGTCCGTAGAGAGAGGCCGATGGAGTGAGCCCCCCCCCCCCCCCCCCCTTGTTGACGTAATGGGCTAGCGACGTGTTGTCCGTGAGGAGGAGAACCAGTCGGTGAGAGATTAGGTGTTGGAAGTGGAGGAGGCCAGCCTGACCGCTTCCAATTCTAATATGTTGATGTGGAGGCGTGTGCCATCTGTGCGTCCCACACCCCCGAGGCATGACTGTCCCCCAAGTGGGCCCCCCAGCCCGAGTTGGAGGCGTCCCGTGTACAGTTCGAGGGACTGAGTTGGGAGAGAGATTGGAACGCCGTGGTCAGGGTGGACGGATTGAGCCATTCGTCCGTGGCGCAAGAGAACCAGTGGCCGAGGGGAATGGTCAGGTCCCAGCGGTCCGAGGTCTGGGACCAACGACGACAGAACTCCCTCTGCCTCTGGCGTTTGGGGACCCGACCCAGCAGAATGATGCTGAAAGGGACTCCATCATCCCTAAGAGGGAGGACAGAGTTCTGGCCAAGGTGTGTGATGCTCCTCGGAGGCGCGAGATGAGGTCCACTATCCGGGCGGACCTCTCTGGGGTCGGGGCGACCTTCATGGCAATCGTGTCGAAACTCATGCCCAGGAAAGAGACCTCTGACTGGGAATGAGTTCGCATTTGAGGGGGTTGGTTATAACCCCAGGGTGGAACAGAGGCTGAGGAGGCGAGTGGTGTGGGCTCGGCACTGAGCCGGGGAGGAGGCTAGGACAAGCCAGTCGTCGAGGTACACCAGGAGGCGAATGTCCTCCTGTCTGGCCAGGGCGGCCATCTCCTTGACAACCTTCGTGAAGAGGAAGGGTGCCAGGGAGAGACCAAAGGGGAGAGCTTTGAACTGGAACACCCGATTCTGCCAGACGAACCGGAGGTAACGTCTGGGGTTGGGCTGGAAAACCTCGGTGATGGCCCCTTTCTGTAGGAGTTCGAGGACTTCCAGGCGAAGGGCGTCCGCCTGGGCAGGAGGGGGGGCGCTGGGGGGGGAGGGAGGAGGAGAACGCATGAGGGGAGGGCGACCGTGAGCCCAGGGTAGGCGAATCCCGTCCTGCAGAACCGACACTACCCAGGGGCTGAGGCTCATACGTCGCCACTGGCGGGCGTGCTGGGAGAGGTTGCCCGCCAGGGGGGCCAATGGTCCGGGTGGGGGGAAGGTGAACAGGGGGCCAGTGTCCTGGTGGGCGGGTTGGGCCTGCTCCATGCCCACCGCGGGTGTGTCCCCTAGTCACCGGCGAGGGCGTGCCTGTTGGCCGAACCGAAAATTTTGTTGCTGGCGGGGTTTCGATTTCGACCTCTGCGAATTAGTGGGCGCTTGGCCGGCCCGGCATTGGGAGATGGGGCTTGTCGGGGATACGGAGTGGGCCTGATGGACTTGGGGTAAGACCGATAGAGGGGCCTGGAAGGGCGTGGCTGAGGCCGGGGGCAAAGGACTTCGCCTGCTTGCGTTCCTCGAGCGAAAGGGACATAGCCGAGGTGGAGTACTCGCCAGAGTGAGTGATCCTGACCCCAGGACACACCGTAGAGAAGCCTTGAGTGCCGGGGAGAGTGAAGAGCGTGCAAGCACCGCGTCTCTAGCCACTAGCAGGCAGTTGAAGTGGCTTGTTGCTGCGCTGTCCGCCGCAGCCGACAAGTGATGCGATATCCTGTTAACGAGGTGTCGCATAAAGGGATTGCTGAATAAGCGAGATTCGTCCTCATGGTGTGGTTCGGAGCTTGTATCCGAAGGCACTGGGACGGTGCCGTCATCCCAGGCCAGAGTACCTCCGCCCTCTGCAAGAGCATGCTAAGGTAGGCATGCCCTGCAGTGGTGTGTAAAATGCCCATACGGGCTACTCGGTCCCAGTCCTTTAATGCTTTAAAGGAGATGGTGCCCGAAGTCGGGGGGGCCCGGTTGGGTATCAGGCGACAATCCGATTGGGAGATGGCCCACTCCCTGGTGCCGGATTGTCTGCAAAGAGGGAGATAACTGGGTGCTTCCTGCGGGTCCCGAGGAGGGAGCCGAAGGGGGCCGCATTGGGCGCCAGGGGAAGGTCTTGACCCGGCGGGGGGACGGCGTCTGCACCCCTGGCGCGTATTGCCGGACTCTCCCACAGCGAAGTGAGGGACTGAGGTGCGACGATCCTGAGTTTGCGTTGGGCTGGGGGCGGCCCAACGATCTCAGGGAAGGCCAAGATATCAGCAGAGGGAGGGGCTTCCCTCGACACCAAGTCCGGTCGAAACCGCTCAATGGTGCGAATATCGTAAAGGGATGAGAAGAGCTCCTCATCGTCGTCGTCCTCGCTGTGGGGAGTCGAATTCCTGGGAAGGTTGGTCTTCCTCAGGGGGCATTTGCGCGGGTGAGTGAGGGTCCCGCCCTCGTTGGGTGGTGGTGGGGGGGGGGGGGGGAGGGCGGGCCCCTCGTGGCTCTGTGCTCGGCAGACGGGCTAGGGTGGGAGAGCCCGGACTGCCGATCGGACAGCGCCCGAGGTGAGAGACCAAGGTCGACCCAGGTCTGCGAGATTGGGTGCCACAAGCGACCATATAGCTGTTTGGTTGGGAGTGGGTATTAAGCCACTGGTCTCTCTCGGGGGCATAGAGCCACTGGTCCCCGGGGAGATAAGCGGGCTGTGGCGGCCCAGGGTACTGTGCAGGGACTCCCCGGGGACCGGGGTAACCTTGAGCAGCAGGGGGGGGATAGTGTTCGACCATGGTATGTCGTCCCCCCCCCCCCCCCCCCCCCCCGGGGGAGTGTGCCAGGACCCAGGGGAATAGGGCCGGCTACCCGTGGTCCCGCTGGTAGATCCTCCCCCCGGAGGAACGGGATCGAGGACGTTGCCCAAATGGGGGGCCGAGTAGGTCGTCGACCCCAACGTCCTGAAACCCCTAGGGGAACCTGCGACGGGCGAGCGGGGTTGGTCGGCCGTCTTTGTGTATGTTCACAACCGGTGGAAGCACTCGGTGTTTCCCATACGCCCAGAGTTATGGTCATGTGCATGGTCGTGCCATGACGTGGCCATAAAACTGCGTCCGGAGATAACGGGACGCTCCTCGTGCAGGGGTGTTGGCTGCACCTGTGCACGGTGGGGAAGAGCGTCGTGAGACGGTGAGTCCAGATGGGGGGGGAGACGTGGACCTGCGCGTCTCATAAAGGCGAGTGACGGGTGGAGGTTCCAGCCCAAAACCGTCACCCGTGCCTGTCCGCGCCCTGGCAAAGGTCCCCGGGGGCCGAGGGTCGCGTGACTTGGCATAGTAAATGGATGTCTGACTATGCGCAGGAAAGCTAGAAGGCAGGGTGGCTGGAGGAGAAGCGGAATCCCGCTTGGATGTTTTGGCTTGAGTGGGTCCCTTAAGGGGGGCTTTGCCCTTTGATTTTCTGGGCAGGTTGGACGATAAGCATTTGGAAATAGCAGCCGCTTGCCTTGTAGCTTTCGAACGCAACGGTCGTGCGTCCGGCGGTCGGGTAGAGGAGGGAGAGTCCCGCGTCCCCTCCGCGGGAAGGTCGTCTCCAACTACCGCGGCCGTCCGTTCTCTCTCCCGCGGAAAGAACGGTTTGCTCGGAGTTGGAACCAACTCGTGGGTCCTCCGGGAAAGTGAGCGAACTCTGAACGTTAGAGCTGTTTGGCCCAACCGAGTCCTTCCATCACCAGAGCTTAAAGGAATACTGGACCATGCAAACCCTCCGACCACAGCAAGGTTGCAAGCCCCGGAGGGTCCCTTGCTGTGGAAAAGGAGGAAAACAGTTAAATACTCACTCTCAGATATGATGCTGGATCATCAAGGGCATCTGTGCGCCTATCTGTAGTCCGAGGTATAGTTAGCTTCTTTGTACTCCAAATTTAATTTTTGAGGATCTTGATTATATGGCCATGTTCTATGCCCAGTGGGAATAAGGCACTTGTTTGGACAGCTAAGTATGAGGAAAAAACAACAACATAAAACTGTTAAGTACTCATTTTCCACAAGTGAATCTGATCAAATTGAACATATCCATTTCCTTTACACTGCATATTCCTATCAGGACTACTTCACAGAGTTCACAGTAAAATGGTTTGTGCCTCAAAGCCCCACTCACTGGGTCCATGGGATCAGTCAGAGACACAGTGATGTCCCCATGGTCCACCACCGCTGAACTGTGTGTACTGTCCACCATGCTGGATTCCATGGAGGCTGAAGGCACTGCAGCAGGGGGCACTACTGCTGGCAGCACGGACATGCTGGATTCTGACATGGCTGGGACTGCCATTGGTTCTGGCATCAGCGCTTTCACCACAGCAGCTCTGGTGTCAGAACAAAAGTGACAAAAAACTGTCAAAGGACTCACACAGGGTAGTGTGTGTCTGCTTTTTGCAGTAATACGGCAAGTTTATCTCTATCATTATTGTTCACATCTGTAGAAGGCATATACAAAAAAAGTCATTTGTCTGTTTTTTTTGTACTGTGTATTAAACAGGCACTGGTTTGGTCTCTATTCTGTATGTCAATTTTAGTTTGGTTTGTGTGTGTGTGTGTGTGTGTGTGCATGTGTGTGTGTGTGTGAATAGAACAGAACAGAATGAATTTTATTGTCATGAAACCTCAGGGTTTATGAGACACACATATGGTTATCACAGAAGAACAAAACAATCATACACAAATTTCCCAAACAACAGCTGGGCATTCTCCATAGTCATTAATTGGGCATTCTCCATAGTGATTAATTGGCTTGGAACAATATTTGAAGCATTAATATCAAGACATTGTGTGCCTTTCATTTAAACATTTCTGTTGGCATTAAACTTTTCACAATGATCAAGAAAAAATGAACTTCGTCTTCCAATACGTTACAACAATTGCAATGTCTTTGTTCTCTAAATATCTGCAGATATCGTCCTTTTTCTATCTTTAAGTCATGGGCACTTATACAAAGTCTTGTTAAGGCTTGTCTGTGCCTCCCATCTGCAACAGTGATTAAATATTTTTTCCGTTTCATACTGTTTTACAATAGTGTTGTAAAAATTAAGTTCAGATAAGTTGTTTTTCTTGACTTTCCAATATCAAATATATTCATTTTCTAACTTTTCAGATGTTACAACTTTTAGTCTCTGTATACTGAACGTAAACCGATTTGTCCAAACATGGTCCATATTCATATTCATCAATATCTCTTTAACAAATGTCAACCAAGGATCATTTTTGTCCTCTTGATGATGTATACATTTATACATTCTAAGGGCGAGAGAATTTTCTGACAAATCAAGAATGTGTAGCTTAAAAAAAAATAAAAAAAAAAAGAATGTGTAGCTAATAGCATATTGTTTGACATATCATTTTTAAACTTACTGGAAATCTTACTGGAAAACTTACTGGAAATCTGCCTATTTATCCTAATACATTGAATTTTTGTTAACGCCAAGAATTCATTTACAAAATTTCATATGTACTTTTTTGTGTGCAAATTATATGGAGCAGAAATTTGGTTCTCCTACCAAACCAAACAGACTGACTCCTTTGAATTCAAAATCAAATAGCATTTTTAATTTAAAGCAGTCAGTTTGTTTGGTTTGGTAGGGGAACCATACGTCTGCTCCGTAGACTGATATTGGAGTCATTAATGCATCATATAATTTGAATATTGTATTCATATTAAATTTTGTATTTCTAGAGGTCCTGTGTAGAGTATGCAATGCTTTGCTCACTTGTTTACTTAAGTATTCCTGTGCTTGCAACAGGCATCCATTCTTGTGGAAAATAACTCCCAAATATTTGTATTCATCAGCCGTTTGAATTATGTTGTCACCGCAGTAAAAATAGCTTGGTATTTCAGTGCTTGATTTTGTTGTAAAAAATACCAACTTTTGTTTTTTTTTCTCTCTTTATTCTTAATCCCCTACACTGGCAATAGTCATGTAAATTATGTAGTTTTTGTTGGAGACCAGTTTTTGTAAGAGAAAAAATAATTACATCATCTGCATATAACAAACATGGAATCTTAGAAGCAGTGAAGTCATCAGATTTTGGGTGAATTATTATTATCCATATATCCTACAATGTCATTTTCAAAGACATTAAATAAAGTACGGCTGAAAACATTTCCTTGCTTATGGACAATAATTTCTTTGCTCAAAAGGCCATGTGATCTTGTTTGAATGGTAGCATTCATATACATATCTTTAATTCTATCAAAACAGTTTCCAGTTATACCCATTCTGTTCAGTTTCAACAGCATTGCATCATGCCATACATTATCAAAGGCCTTTTCAAAATTGACAAAGCAACCGTATAATCTGCCATTTTTAATACTTCATTTACAATCTTTTTTAGGATAAAAATGTGATCAACTGTTCTGTGATTCTTTCGAAATACTGCCTGCTCTTTGAATAAAAGTTGATTTTGTTCAAGGTAATCCGTTATTCTGTTATTGAAAATCATACTAAGCACTTTTCCTAACGTATTGGTAAGTGTTATTCCCCAATAACTGTTTGGTTCTCCTGGATTACCAATCTTGTCTAATGAGATATTTAAACCTTTTTCCCCACGAATCTGGATAAATTCCTCTCTTAAAAATAAGGTTAAACATTTTTTGAATGATGTGTATGGTAATTGGAAGACTAGTTTCAATCATCTCGTTAGTTATGCCATACATTTCTGGTGATTTGGTTTGGGTTTTTTTTGGGTGCAGGTAAGCCTTTTTTATTTGATCAGATAATATAGGCAAATTAACCCTGACAGTGCTCTGTATATCAATTTAAACTTTAAAGAAATGTAGTTAAAATCCAGGACAGGAAACTCGTCACACATCACACTAGGGAATTTGGCTTCTGCATACATATTATTTGCACTAGATATACAAACCTATACATGTTTAGAAACTAGAAATGTTGAAGAATCTAGTGAAAAAAAGTTAAAAAGTGAAAAAGTTATTTGAAAAGTAAGTCAAATGTTAGAAGAGTTACAGTTTTTTTGCTGTATTACCTAAACACTTCAGACTGGAGATAAAATAAAGAAAAATATGTGCTGGAAACATAGGAAAGATGATAATTCTCTTGACCTGAACTATGTATAATGAATTGTGTCACAAATGATATACCTATAATTCAAAATCCGGACAGTCATATTAGGACGTTGGGTTTGTGCAAGGCCCGTCTTGAAACTAGATAGGTAAAAACTATATGTTTTTGTAAACTAGAGATAATGAGAAATTTGAAAAAAGTAATTACAAGACAGTATCTTGGTGGCAGCTAAAGATATTTTTTCAAAGTGTAATCCAGGACATTGGTGAAAAAGGTAATCCAAAACATCGGTCACACTGTTTTGAAAAACACCACAGTTTTCCTGCTTGAATGTCAAACCACTTGAAACTTGAAAGAAAGCAAGAAGAACATGTCGATGAAATATACACCACAAGGTTAGGGCCTTGGTCTTCTGTGGAAGACTGAAAAGCACTTGGGGCAGAGTCCCACGTCACATCCAGAACATTCCCACCCAGAGCGCACATGGGTAGGATGGCCAGCAGCACAGTTCCTCTTTCTTCCTGGAGCCAGCTTGACCAGGTCATGGCCCACCAGTGGATGAGGAGGACCTGCTTGAGGTGCTGGGGCTTGTGCACGTTGGAAGTCAGCCCTAGCAGCCTGCATCTCGGCAGCTCTGCGTCTCCGCTGAGCTACTTTTTTGGAGGGGTGAAAGTCTCCTGCCAAAGTCTTCACCAAAGAGACCATGTATTTGTGTCTGGTGAGCTTGGGGGTCATCACTGGTGCTGGCCTTGTACAGCAAGTAGCTATTTAGAACTGCTCTGCCAAAAAGAGAGAAGGCTACCTTGATGGTCCGCTTCAGTCTTTCTCTCTGCAAGGTACTTGTAGAGGTCCACCCCTCCCATGGTCTTGTATACAATGCAACAATATGGGGAGTTTTATCATACTCCCTGTTTGGCTAGTATACTTACTGTGTCAGACCATAGCATTCTACGGCAGTTAGTCAGCTCTGCCAGGCCGAAGTTTTGTGGCAAATGCAGTCATAAGATAGTCACGTGACGCCCACCCTACTTCCGCCAACGGAATTTGCCGATGTTCGCCTCCCGAGCCTCAGAGCTGACTAACTGCCGTAGAATGCTATGGTCTGACACGGTATATAGTATATGACGCCAAACTTAGGTTTCTGAGTCACATTGCCCCTCCTGTTCCGCACGTCTATGAATCCAGCACTGACTTTTGTTGTCAGGAGAACTGGTTTCCTTTTTCCGTCCTGGTAAGCCACACACAGAAGAGGACCTTTGCACCGCTCACAAACTTCTCTGTTCCTCAACCACCATGTGATGGCATCTCTGGGCAGCCCTCTCCTGGGAGTTTTCACAGTCCCAGTCGCACAGGTTTGATGGTCATAGAGATCCTGGAAGAGGACTGGCGAGGAAAAATAGTTATCCAAGCAGAGGTGATGCCCACGATTCAACATTGCAGCATCCTGCATTAGGCGCATGACCAACGCATAAGCGGCACCATGAACATTAGCATTGTCAGCTGGGTTGTGGGCCCCTTTGCAGACTTCAAATCTGCACAAGCAGCCATTGGTACTGTCAGAAAGGCGCCACAGTTTGATTTCAAAGCAAGCATGTCGCTTGTTTGGAAGGAATTGGTGGAGATGTGGTGTTTTGCCTTTGTAGTCAATCATGCTCTTTGTCGATGCATATGTTTTCATGGTAATGGAACAGGAACCCACGACTGAAATGTTCAATTAGATATTGAACCTTGAAGGTCTTGTATCCAGGATCCTGGGCATCGGGATCCTGGGCATCGGGCATGTCTTCATTGTTGGCAAAATGAAGGAACTTCAGGAGCAGCTGAAATCTGTCCCGGTTGAAGTGGTGGATGAACCATGGTGTTTCCTGGCTTTTGTCTGTGGAATCCCAGTATGCAGGAATGCTGGCTTTTTTGATCAACTCCATGTTCAGTGTGATGCCAAGAAATGCTCTCGTTTCCTCCTTATTGGTCTCACCTTGTCTGATCCAAACATGGACCCTCGAGCGAGGACTGACTTGTAGGTGTTGCTGGTTGGCACCTATCCACTGTTGTGCGTATCTATTTATCTCTCTCACAATGTGACCAGTGAGATCTGGGGTAAAAAAAAGATTGAAATACTCAATCGGCCTGGCATTGGGAGCAGGAGAATGTTTGGGGCCAGGAGCAGCAGTAAAATGCAGAGGGCAGGACCAGCATCATCGCCAATGACAGGAAGCCATGGATGTGCTGCAGAGGCTGCTGCTCCATCTTCACTTCCTTCACTCTCACCATCACTCTCTTCAGCAGTACTGCTCCCAGATTCTGGATCACACAAGAAAACATATCTCCTAAGCCTTCTGTTCATCTTATTGTTTCATAATGGTGCAAGAGTTGTTACAGAGAACTTGACTCAGTTTCCACTAATTAGTCTGATTTTCCAGGAAAAAAAATCAACAGCCTTACTATTCATTCTATGAAAAATAAAGGCATGCATAAAATCATAAATAAAAATAAAACTTGAATTACTAGCATTGAAGGGGAAGGGATATAACTTTCATTGGAGACACGCCCACTCCTGACATGCCCCACATGTTTCCAAACTAAAAACAAAGAAACAAACAAAAGTTATAAATTGTTCTATTCAAATCACCACTTTTATTCATCTCTAAAGTGCTTTCAAACCACCTATAATCACCCAGAAAACAATCTCTAGTTTGATCAGGCCAAAGCCTATCACTCCTGTAAGTAGCCATGTACCCTGCAGCCCCCCCCCCCCCCCCCCCCCCCCCCCACTTTCCTTCATGTGGTGGACCAAAAAGTGTAAAATATTCAATGACCACACGCAGCGAGAGTCCCATCACTCGACTAGGCCTTAACAAAACAATCAAAGTTTATCAACTCACCTGCTTCGCTTTCGTCACTACTGCTTTCGGCAACTGATTCTTCACACATGCCACTTCCACTCAACTCCCTCGTACTTGGTCTCGGAATCACTCATTATTTCAGTCAAAACGCTTGAAAATCTTGCAAATGACTGACAGATAGGGCTAACGGTGCACAATGGACACTATCAAGTCATGTGAAATGATTAACCTGGAACCCTTGTCTAGAACTCCCTCCCCTCCCAGCTCCGCTCTTCACAGAAGCTCTCTGCCTTCAAATCTGGTCTCAAAACGCATCTCTTTCAGAAATCGTTTTGTCTTTCTTCATAGCTTACGAGTTAATGCGTGTTTCCCATGCATTCTCCATCCCTTCACCTCTTGCTTCCGCGCCTGAATGCTTATGTGCTCTTGCGTGTGTGCGTTCGTGTGCGTGTTTTACGCGCGTGGGTTTTTGTTGCTTTGTGTTGAGTCTGCCCTGTGTGTGTGTGTGTGTGTGTGTGTGTGTGTGGGTGCTCCCTTCTGCATGTTTTAAATTGTACCCCGTGCAGTGTTCACGAAATTGGAGGCGGGTAGGTGGGTGAGTGGGGGGGGTGGGAGTGGGGATGGGGGTTGGTTCTTTTCTTCTATTCCCAAATTCTTGTCGAGCGTTGTTCATAAAATGTCATGTGTGTGTGTGTGTGGTGGTGGCGGGGGGGGGGGGGGGGGGGGGGGGGGGGGGGGGGAGTGTGTGTGTGGGGGGGGGGGAGGGGGGATGTGGCTTGTGCATCTGTTTTAGTGCTTGCTTTGTGACCTTTCGTTTTGATGCCTTTTTCTCAATATTGTGCAATGTTTATGGAAACTTTTATTTTTCCTGTATTGTGAAGCGCTCTGAGGATGTCTTTTTCTCTCATCGAAGAGCGCTATATAAAGCTCGATTTATTATCATTATTACGTTTAGCGGTAGTGGTATAACGGTTCTCGTCTAAGCCACAATTGTGGCCTATTGCACTTGGTCGGGAAAGCCACGACTGTGGCCCATCGCACTCTGCGGGTTAATGTTTGATAACATGGTAGAGTTCATTTGTCTATTTTTTAGTTCAACATCTACTTTTTTTTCCTTTTGATCTTTGTCTGCATTGACTTCCTTCCCAATCATTTTTTTCAAGATGTGAAATCCATTTTGAAGCATTAAATAGTTAAATTGATGAACACTGTTGGCATTTTCGCTAATCTGTGTGTGTGTGTGTGTGTGTGTGTGTGTGTGTGTGTGTGTGCGTGCGCACGTGTGTGTGTATGTGCATGTGTGTGTGTGTGTGTGTGTGTGTGTGTGTGCATGAAATCACCTAGCACATCAAACTAGCAGATCTGTGTTTACCCTTAACTGCTATTGGTGTACCTTTCAACTGAAAGAAGTCTATTATCTAAAAAGTGTGTGTACATAAATTCCAAATGTTTGTATAAACAGCAGGGAGTAGGATGGGTGGATGTCATCCAAATTTTAGTTAAAGTAGTGGGGGAGGGGGTTGTTTTCACGACTTAGCAGGGAGTAGACGGATACCTGATCTCCCAGCAACTATGACAGAGTTAACAAAAAGTTGAAGTAGTGACAGAGTTAGTTTCTCCAAATACAAATTACCTTCAAACCCGATTCATAAGCATACTTTGGCATGACCTCATGCTCTCTCACCATTTTGTTGTTGTTGTTGTTATTTCAGGGCCTGTGGTCCACATTATTTTTTCCAATCTATAGGCATGTTGTCAATGACTGACACAACCAGACATGATCTGGCATGCAAGAGTTAGTGGGAGTTGTCTCTATTTGATCAAACCACGCTAAGACAACACAATGGTCACAGACCTTAAATGCAATTACTGGTAAAGAAGTTCACATCTAGCCTTCTTCTCAATTTCTTTTTCCCCCCCCCCCCCCCCCCCCCCCCCCCAACTCATTGTACTAATCATAGTTTCACCAAATGTGTGAACAAAATACTGCAAAATCATATGGATGAGCAGTTTTTGAACTGGATGAACAGTTTTGAACTGGACATGGATGAATACATGTGTGTGTGTGTGTGTGTGTGTGTAATGGGGAAAGTGACCTGAATCTGAGATGGGAATATAGCAATTCATAAATGAGTCCGAACATTTGGCTGGATTCTAGGAGCTGCCTATTTATGCATTTCACAAAAAATGACTCCTGCAGCTGAATTTTAGTCAAATTTCCAACTATGGTTGGAAAATTCTCTTGTCTGCTGGATGTGTGGTTGGCTGTGTGAGCATCACCTGGCATAGGAAATGTGTCAAGGATATATACGTAGCTGTGTGAGTATGATCTTGGCATAGGAAATGTGACACAGATATATTAGGTAGCTGTGCGAGTATAATCTGGCATAGGAAATGTGACATGGATATGCTGGTGATTGTGTGAGCATCACCTGGCATAGGAAATGTGACATGGATGTGTGTGAGGGTCATCTGGCATAGGAAATGTGACATAGATGTGTGGCTGGCTGTGTGTGAGGGTCATCTGGCATAGGAAATGTGACATGGATGTGTGGCGGGCTGTGTGTGAGGGTCATCTGGCATAGGAAATGTGACATGGATGTGTGGCGGGGCTGTGTGTGAGGGTCATCTGGCATAGGAAATGTGACATGGATGTGTGGCGGGCTGTGTGTGAGGGTCATCTGGCATAGGAAATGTGACATGGATGTGTGGCGGGCTGTGTGTGAGGGTCATCTGGCATAGGAAATGTGACATGGATGTGTGGCGGGCCGTGTGTGAGGGTCATCTGGCATAGGAAATGTGACATGGATGTGTGGCGGGCTGTGTGTGAGGGTCATCTGGCATAGGAAATGTGACATGGATGTGTGGCGGGCCGTGTGTGAGGGTCATCTGGCATAGGAAATGTGACATGGATGTGTGGCGGGCTGTGTGTGAGGGTCATCTGGCATAGGAAATGTGACATGGATGTGTGGCGGGCTGTGTGTGAGGGTCATCTGGCATAGGAATGTGACATGGGTGTGTGTGGCTGGCTGTGTGTGAGGGTCATCTGTCATAGGAAGTGTGACATGGGTGTGTAGACGGCAGTTATAACAATCACCTGTCACAGAAAATGTGACATGGATGTGTGGCTGGCTGTGTGTGAGGGTCATCTGTCATAGGAAATATGATATGGGTGTGTGGGCAACAACATGTTTGACTATCACTGTAATAGGAAATATGACATGGATGTGTAGGTGGCAGTTAAGACCATCGCCTGTCACAAGAAATGGGACAATGATGTGTGGCTGGCTCTGTGTGACTGTCAAAGGAAATGTGACATGGATGTGTGAATGGCAGTGCTGCCATCACCTGGCATAGGAAATGTGATATGGGTGTGTGGATGGCAGTGTTACCATCACCTGGCATAGGAAATGTGAAATGAATGTGTGGGTAGCTGTGTGTGTGACAGTCAGTACCTGGCATACGAAATATGACAAGGATGTGTAGGTAGCTGTGTGTGACAGCACTTGGCATAAGAAATATGATGAGGATGCGTGGGTAGCTGTGTGTGTAACAGCACCTGGCGTAAGAAATATGACAAGGATGTGTGTGGATAGCTGTGTGTGACAGTACCTGGCATAGGAAATATGCAGAGCTGGTCAGCACATGACTGAGGGCACGCTTCTTTTCCAAGGTGGAGTCCAGTGACAAGATGATTTTGGACAGGGAAGGTCGGCTCTGCTTGTTCTGCCCTGCCCCCTCTCCACCACTGGATGAATAGGAAGCCTCCTCTGTTGTACCATCATTGATACCTGCCACAGTCAACCTACAAAGGGTCAATAGAAGCGTGCCAAGTATTTCACGCTTTACTAGAGTTATGTCTGAAATACAAAATCTGCAAAGCAGAACATGATTTATGTAGAATGCTCGCATTTTTTTGTTTATTTTTTACTTAAGGAAGGGGGAAAAGCAAAAAAAAAGAGAACAGACTGGTAGTAAGGAATTAAGGGGTAACTGGAAGAATAGTGCAAGGGTAAGGGATTCACAACTATGGTAGATGGACAAGTATAACGGAACATAGCTCTGAGCAAGGCATTCACAAGATGGTAGATGGGCCTGTGTAAAGAACAGAGGAATGACCAAGTATTCACTACTGCAATAGATGGACCAATGTAAAAGAACTGAGCAACACACACACACACACACACACACACAGTCGTCTAATATCACGATTAGTGGTAAGACGTTAAATAAATGACACACACACACATACACACACACACACACACACACAAAACAATAAAAACTGTGACAGATGAACCAGTTCGAAAGCAAGTATGTCAGGTTCAAACATAATCAAAGTTGTAAAAGATGTCAGGTGTCACATACATAAGATGGAACTGTGTGTGACTGTAGGAAATTGTATTTCAAGGGGGGCAGGGTGGGGGGGGGCGGTGAACAGACACAGAAAAGCAAAGAGAAAGAGAGGGAAAGACAGTCTGAAAACACAGAATTACATAAAAACTGGAAACACAGAAGAAATAATAAACTCATGCATAAAACCAGGAAAACAAGAAGACTCCCTCCCAAGAAATACTGGGAAGAGCAAGTACAAAGATCCCAAATAATTCCCATATGTCAAGTTTAACAAAGTACAATCAAATGAATGTGCAAAAAAAACAAATGGAAGGCAGTGATGATGATGGGCGATTAGATCGACCAAAACAGACATGGTCATTGGGTAATCAACAGCGATCTGTTGCAGCCTCAGCAACTACTATGTCCCCATGGCAATCAAGTGCCTGCACATCTGAAGACATGTCCTTGAGGTAGAACATTCTCAATGTTGTCTGTGACTTCTAGTCAGCTGCATGTACTATGCCAGCTACTGCAAAGCTCTGCCAGTGGCCCCATCTGCCTGAAGAGCCCAGGCTTCATGTACCCTTATATTGGCATTATGGGGAAACAATTATGGGGAAACAGGACAAGATAAGATAAGACAACGTTGCTTATAGCCCAGCTGACCTCAAGAACCATATCAGGGCTGTCACCATGTCTAAGTCAATTCTCAAGTCTTATCTTTTTTATTTTTTAAAAGAAAGAAAAGAAAAAAGACACACACATACACACTTTGTTAAGAATGGAGTCATTCAAAAAGAGCACCTTCGGATGGACTTTTACTTTCATTCTTTGGTAATGCAGAATGGTTTTGACGTAGGTTGTTCCTGACGTCAGAGTTTGATTTTGTGTCATCTTTTGTGTTCTGATGCTTGATTTTATGCCTGTCTTCTACTGTTTTTGATCAGGGCCATTCTGTTTTTTGCTGGTCCTATTTTTGCTTTTTTTGTTTTTTATTGGAGAATTCGGTATTAATTTTCTAGAAGATTGGGGAGAGTCAGAACGAGCAACCTCTGCATAGGAACGGGTAGGCGGATTGTCCGTTTGTGTTCCGACACTTGTACTCTGGATCTTCGTTTTCGCACAATCGATCAATGAATCCAATATTTTATTTTGCTTTTCAATTTTTTTCTTTGAGAAAAACTATTTTTTCACACAAAAAAACTAACTTATTGTCTGTGGAGAAAAGACTCGCTTCTTTTCTTATGACACTGTCGGCCTCTTCGTGCTTCCTCAACAGGGATTTGTTAAATGGTCTCCTCTGGCACTTTCCTTTGATGATCTTAACAGTTGTATCCTTGCCTTTAGGGTGACCACACACTCCATTCGGTAGAATGGAAAGAGAGCTACCCACACATCTATTTTTTGTCATTTTTGACCTTGTATCTGCTGACATGATTATAAAACATCTAGAAGCATGTTTTCAGCTTCTTGTCTGCTGACACCATCTTGGTGTGTGTTATATCAGAGGCCTGTTTTGGAAACAGCCATGGAAATCGTCAAGACGTCCCCCTCCTACAACACCTAGGAGCTTCCACCCTTACCCTGAGGGAGGCCAACGGTGGTCCAGTGGTCCATGGTCCAACAGATTTCACATTCTCATGAACTTTTAACTCACCACTCCTAGAAGTGTAGATGTGATCTTTTTCTTGCCATCTACGTTAGAAAACCCTAATCACCGACTATGTGCTAAGAAACATTAAGCCTTGTGTGTTTAACTTATTCCTTTTTTGTGTAGATTTTCAGGCTGATCTTTCGTTTTTTTGTAGCCTTTAAACTCACTGCGCAGGGAATCTCAATTTCTTTTTCTTTTAACTTGGTTTTTCAGTTATTTTCTATTACTATTTCTTCCTGTTGAAAATCGAATGTTGGACAAAGATTTTAAAGTTTTCCAATGGACTTGTCGATCCATTCTAACTGGTAAGGGTCAACTTATACAGCAGTTAGCTGAAGAAAAATATAACATATTAGCTTTGCAATCACTAAATATTCGGAAGGACAAACTACCTAAGTTATCAAACTATTATTTTCCACCTATTATCCAAAATGTCAACGAAAATGAAAAAGTTAATGTAGCTATATATGTACATGAGAATGAGAAGTATACGCCATGTGTAAGTCCTATTCCATCAGATATTGCTGGGTTGCATGCCTGTGCAGTCACGGTATAAACAAATTCAAGTATATTAACAATAATTTCTGTTTATTTACCACAAGGACCCAATGATATTAATACTGAATGGTTACGACTGCTCCAGACAGTTCTAATAAATATCTTATCACTGGGGATTTTAATGCCCATTCACCTTTCTGGGAAAAAGGGTGTCAAAAAGTAACGAACAATCGCTTTATAGAAAATATTGTAGATTCATCTCTTTATCTTTTAAACAATGGTTGTATTACTTGCATCCCAGACAATCCAAAACACAACCCTAGCTCCACTGACTTGTCATTGATATCTCCTGATTTAGCAGTGTGCGAGTGTGTGTGTGTGTGTGTGTGTGTGTGTGTGTGTGTGTGTGTGTGTGTGTGTGTGTGTGTTCCCTGCTATTGGAGTAGTTGTATTTGTGGCTGTTTCTTCCATTTTTCTGATGGATATTTTCTGGTCTTCAATTGTGAGTGGAGTATTTTTCTTCCCTTCCCTTGTTCAGAGTTTTTTTTTGGCATTCTTTCTTCATTTTTTTATGTTTAGAAGAAACTTATCATTCATTTTTTTATTTTGCATTTTGTTTTGCACTTGAAATTACTAAAACTTTGAAAATGTTGTTGACTAACCATTACTAACATGTTATGATATAATAAAAGTACAGTGTATCTCCTCCATTTTACAAAAAATAGCATGAGAACTGGTTGTTTAGTTCCAGAGATATCTGCGTTTCACATATGCTGGTATAAAATAAGAGCTTTTTTTGAAAAAATGGCTGGTGATGGGGATTTATGCAAAATAGAATGTCTGGCGGTGAAAGGGTTAATGGAAATACTTCCCACTGGTTTCAGGTGGAAAGAGGATGCAGACAAGGAGACCCACTTTTCCCAAATTTTGTTTATCCTTTGTGTGGAAATTTTGGCAAATGATTAAGGAAGAGGAATTGATTAAAGGAATTCATGTCGGTGACACCAAACACAAAAATTTCTCAGTTGCCGATGATACTCAGTTATTTAATGCAGGAGATAAAACTTCACTTGAAAAAAACTATACTTCTAGTAGACCACTTTGGCAGAGTGTCATGACTGCATATGAACAGTAGTAAAAACACAAGCAGTAAGCTTAAGAAGAAAAAAAGAAGAATAATGTGACTTACTCTCCTCACTTAAAAAAGATATGGAATCCTCCTAGATTCAAGATACTAGGAATATGGTTCATTCAAGATCTAAAGATTGTGAAAGTATTAACTATAATGAAAATTTTTCTGAAGTCAAATATTGTTAACAATTTGGTCCAAAGAACCATTACCCCAACAGGTTGAGTAGCTGTTTTGAAATCGCTCGTTTTGTCAAAATAAATACACTTATAGATACTACTCCGAGATCCTACAGAAACTGTGCTTTCAGTTTGTCTGGAATGGAAAACAAGATAAAATCAGTCGGAAGACTTCTATCAAAACAATGACATAAGGAAATATATTTGTGCTTTCAAACTGTCATAAATTAAAAAACTGAAAACCACAAACCATAAATAGAAATGTATTGCAACAAAAATATGCCTAATTCTTTCATTTCTAGAATACTATGGAACAGCTTTTGATTTTACGCATAAAAACATGAGCACTTTTTGGATGCATGTACTGAAAGCATAAAAGTTATTCCATTTTAATGTAAAACTCAGAATGAATTGCTTTCTGAACCAATTTTCTACAAATGAAAATGTAAAAATTGGTAACGTATAATTAAATATAACAAATTGATAAGAAAAGGAGTTTACGCCATAAAACATTTTCTCAAGACAAATGGAGAATTTATCACATTTGAGGAATTCTGAACAAATCATGGATGTAAGGTTGATTTTGTCACATTTAATGGTCTTATATCTTCAATTACAGAATATATAAGAATAAATTGAATAAAACGAAATAGGGACAATAACAGAGTTTTGGAGATACAAAATGCATTAAGACATATTTGTAAGGTATCAAAAGGATCAAAATGACCACAAAAAAAAAAAAAAAAAAAATTAACGCAAGTCAAACCTAATTGCTGTTTAAAATGGATACAAAAATTAAATGTTGATATTCCTTGGAAAGAGGTGTTCTTTTAAATACATAACACTAAAGACATTAGATTAAAGTGGCTACAGACTAGAACTGTTCGCAGAATTTTTGCAACAAATATTGTTTTAAGTGCAATGGACAAACTGTTTGCTATGTAATGAAGCAAGACTCTACTGAACCTTTTTTTTCTGGAGTTGTAAATAAGTTAGATGTTTTTGGACCTGTTTTGGAAAAAAAATGTTCAATGAAAAATGTGAAAATGTTTACTATTCAAAGATTTCATGTGAACGGGTACTTTTTAATGTGGATAGCCATATCAATACAGATGGTACTTTTGTCTTTATTATCTTTGCCAAATAGGATATATATATATATATATATATATATATATATATATATATATATATATATATATATATATATATATATATATATATATATATATATATATATATATATATATATATAATATATATATATATATATATATATATATATATATATATATATATATATATAAGGAAAATGCCCACCTAACTTAACTATCTTTCAGAGGCAGCTGAATAAAAGATACAAGGTAGAACAATATAATGCGAATATTAATGATAATTTTACTACAGAATGGAACTTTTATACATCTATGCTTCTCACTGTATAATGGATACAGATGTTCAATCATAAGAGTAAGTTGAAATGTTTTTATATGCCATGCCCATTTCCATATGCGTTTTTTGCCACTTTTTTTTTTTTCTTTTTTTTTTCTGAGCACCAACATTAGCACGAACTGCAGCGGGTGAATGGAAAGCAGCCAGTGCAGAAGACACCGGTTCCACGCTGTCTAGTAAGGAAACCACTTGTCAACAGGAATAACAAACTCTGACAACTGGGGGAGAAGAAACGCCAGTCTTGGTGAATTACCCCAAACAGCCTTGCTGTGAAGTAGACTAAGAGAAGACGCAAAGCGACTAAGCTCTCTCAAAAACTCTGACCCGGAAGGCGTAGGCAGGTCGAAAGAAATAAGGCCAACTCAAAAGGGGTGTTTCTGCTGATCCAAGTTCAAGTGCTGGAGAGAGATGTGTCCACGATGAGGAAAAGGGGAAAAAAAAGGTGATTTTTGTTTTAGAGTAAAGTGCGGTTGTTTTGCTCAAGGGAGAGCACTCATATACTCCTGTAGGTTGAGCAGCACGAGCTCCCTGCTCTCCATATGATTCTTTCTTTTTAGGGGCAATTTCCTGATGTTTCATGCTGTAGGAGAAGAAGGCATTTGTTTGGACAGGTAAGTGTTGTTTGGAAAGGTAAGTATGTGACAAAACAAACGCACACTTTCACACACACAAATCTCTTTCACACTCACACATACACACACACACATTCACAAACACATACACACATTCATACACTAACCCAACAGAGTGGCTCCCAAGGGGTCCTTGGCAGCAGAAAAGAGCACAGGCTCATGGGATATGGGAGTGGAGAGGTCGGTGGTTGCCCATGCAATGGAATGGGAAGAACCACAGGCGACTCGTGTGATCTTGTACCCCTCCAGGCCCTGTACCAAGGCTGGCTTCCGATTGACTGTGGTTGTGCCATTGCCTTGCTGACCATGGTCGTTGTCTCCCCATGCATACACCTGCAACCAGGGACCAAAGAATTGCATCAGCTACAAATGACGACGACATCAAGAGTGGACTGGAACCCTCAATATCTCTGTGACATTGCTCCATACTGCTGATTCAGGCTCAACAACACTCAGGTTCATTCTGTGACAGTCTCAGCGCTAAAAATAGACAGCAAGCTATCAATATCAGGTTGTCATGCATCAACCCACCAAAGGAGACTCTGCACTACTGTCAAGGTACTTCAGTGATGGTGCCACCTACTGACAATAATGTCTATTTACAGACCCAATTTGAGGAAGATCACTTCAGTAGGAGACAGCCAAAACACCCCTCCAAAGACAAGACCTAAGACCTGCAGACACTGAAGATTTTGATTTAAGGCTCATCAGTTTCACTGTTTTACGTATATATTCTCAAAAATAAACACATACAATGTTAGGAAAATTGGAATTTAGGTACAAAATGTAGTTTTTAAAATATACTTACCTCTTACCAGTCCACACAAATACTTTATCCCCACTTGGCATGGAACATCACCATATCATAAAAATCCCATGAAAAAAATCAAAACAAGAGAGCAGGAAGCTAATTCCCCCATTCATATCCAGTTAGGCAGCAAGAGTGATTGCTCTAAGTGAGTTCATTTCATTGTGCCATATTCAAACTAGATCAGTTTTCACACATTTTTTGGACTATGCAGGGAGGTGGAAGGACACATCCTAAACATGGCTTCTGCTAAGATAAAATTTTTTGGGGTCCCATGGACCCTTTTTTTCAGATTTCCAAGGGGTCCCAGGTTTACTTCAAGGGGTCCCTACTCCATGTTAATAAAATCAATATACATTGTAAAATGGTATTCGTGCAGAAGTACTGTGGTACCTAGTCACAAGCGGCGATGCCTTTTTGACAGATTGGGTCATGTCAGCTTGCCTTTAATTAGCTGCACTGGCAGATTACGGTTGGCAGTCAACTCGTGTCTTACTACAGCACTTCTTTGAAAGTTCGTGCAACCACTGACGAAAGTATTTTTCTGACCAGTCTTCACACACAACGAACACTTCATTCCCTGAGACAATTCGTCAAACTCAAGCCAGGAAAACACTTTCTCCCACCTAGAATTGTAGGCTCTAACTTTTTTCTTTTTTGGGAGTGTTGTCATCACATGTAGTTGTACTTGATGGTGTGGGTTCACGATCTTCATTATCTTGCTCCTCTGCTCCCCTTTTTTTTGTTTTTCCGACAATGATTTTAACCATGCTGTCAAAGACATTTTGGAATCAGGCCAAAGGGTCTCTTTCCGGTGAGAGTGAATTGGGTTGTGGGAAAGAACAGCAAGGGAAGCTGTGGGCGCCCCAGCCCGTGTTGGATGCGTCCGTGTAGAGTTCCCGTGGCTGGGTGGGGCGGGAAATGGGAACTCCAGAGATCCACGCCGGGGAGTCCAGCCACTCGTCCGTGGCCCAGTGGAACCATGGACCTAAGGGGATGGACTGGTCCCAACGTCCGGAAATCTGGGAC
This sequence comes from Conus betulinus, assembly GCA_016801955.1. Classification (NCBI taxonomy): domain Eukaryota; kingdom Metazoa; phylum Mollusca; class Gastropoda; order Neogastropoda; family Conidae; genus Conus; species Conus betulinus. Next base: position 27,163 of record JADBJO010012216.1, read on the forward strand.
CACCGCAATTGCAACTCCTGCTGGAGTTGCCGTTTGAGAACCCTGCCCAGGGGAATGATGGTGGCCAAAGACTCCATCATCCCCTAGGAGAGAAGTCAGGGTTCTGGCCGAGGTGTGGGTGGATAGGTGCAGGTGAGAGATGAGGTCCGTCCGAGATGCGTGTGTGGACCTCTCATTCATTGGTGGGGGCGACCATTATGGAGCGGGAATCAAATGTCATGCCCAGGAAGAAGAAGCGCTGACTGGGGGCGTGTTCGCATTTGTTTGTGTTGGTGACAAGCCCTAGTTTGGAACAGAGATGTGGTAGTTTGGGTGGTGTGGGCTCGGCACAGGGCTTGAGAAGGTGCCAGGATGAGCCAGTCATCGAGGTAGACAAGGAGGCCGGATGCCGTCTGGCTAGCGAGGCCATCTCCTTGACCACCTTTGTGAAAAGGAAGGGTGCGAGTGAGAGGCCAAAGGGGAGCACCTTGAACTGGAACACCTGATCCTGCCAGACAAACTGAAGGTAGCGTCTGTACACTGGATGAATGAGAATTTGGAAATAGGCGTCCTTGAGATCGATCGAGGTGGGCCAGTCCTGGTGGTGGATAGAGTCTCTGACCTGGGACTGAGTGTCCATCTTGAGCTTTGCCATCTGAGGTACTTGTTGAGGGGTGAGAGGTTGAGTATGGGTCTCCACACACCCCTGATGTCTTAGGAATGATGAATAGGTGGGAGTAGAACTCTGGAGTGGGGTTGGTTAATTCCGTGATGGCCTCTTTGAGGAGAAGATCTGAGACTTTCTCCTGGAGCGCATCTGCTTTGGGCGGGAGAAGGCTGGCGGGGGGAGGGGGGGGGGGAGAGAGCACACGAGGGGGAGGGCGTTCGGAGGCCCATGGTAGATGGTACCCCTCCTCTAAGACCGCGCATGTCTGGGGAGACTGCAAGCCAGAGGCGGTGAAGGGCCTTAGGAGGAGAGGCCCCGCACTGTAGGCGATGAGGGGGGTTCTTTGATGTCCAATGTTGTTCTGTAGCATGGGCGATGGTAGTGGTCTGCGTTCTCCCTGTGCAAGGTCCCCCAGGGTGGGGCAAGGCGGGGTCTGGTGGAAGGACCTCTTGTCATTTCTGTGGGGGCCGTTTCTGTCGGCCAACCGAAAATTTGTATTCCATGGGTTCTTGTTTGGTCAAGCGAGAGTGGATTTGTGCTGCACAGTGCGAGTGGTGCTGGTGAAGGCAGGCTTCCATTTAAGGGGTGGGGCTCTGAAGGGAGGGGCTGAGGGGGGGGCATTTAATGGGGCGGGGGGGGTCCGAAATCCGAATAGATGGGGGGGAGGGGGGGGGGGGTGTCAGATCGGCCACATAGGAAGCTGCCTCCTTCTTTTTGTTCAGCAGTGTGTATGATGAATGCAGCCACATAATCGCCAAAGAGCGACAGGTCTTGTCCCGGAATACACCGGAGGGCCGCTTTTAGCTCGGGGGAGAGTTTAGCTTTCTGAAGGAAAGTGTCTCTGTATGCACGCAGACAGTTGTAATGGCGCTTGGCTACGCTGTCCACCGCAGCCAAGAGATGAGATATCCTGTTTACCCAGATCTGCATCTTCGGGTCCCGAGAGAACCATATGTCAGTCTCTTGTGTGTCTAAGGCAGGTGCGTCAGACGACACAGAGGCCGAGTCGTCCTCCTCAGGCCAAATTTCAGCAACACGTTGCGTGAGCAGGTCAAAGAAGACGTGACTCACCCTAACGTGTTGGATGCCATCCCGTTCAGCCAGCATTTTAAGCGGAATAGATGCAGCAGAGGGAGGGGCCAAGTTTGGGATCAACCAGCGGTCAGATGGGGAAACGGCAAGTTCCCTGGCTGCAGGGTTGTCCTTATCAAAGAGGGAGGGATTGCGGGGCTGCCGGGAGGGAAGGGGGGGGGGGTCCTGAGGAAGGTGCCCACAGGGGCTGGCCCCGAAGCGGAAAGTGATTCCTTCCCTGGAGGAGGGACGACCTGCGTACCCCGGGACAAAGTTGCTGGACGCTCCCATATGGAAGAGAGAATTTAAGGTGACAAGTTTGGGGGGTGTACGCTTTGGCGGGGCGTCTGGAGCAAAGTGTGACACGGAGATTTGGTCTGAACGGAGGGTGTCACACTGTCACTCTCGCACACACGCATTCATGACAGTATTTACTCCATACGCACATGCAATCCCTCCAGTCAACCAAAAGGCGCACGACAGAATGTTTTTTTTCTTCTCCCCCTCTCCTCCAGGGAAATCACTTTACTAAATGAATTGAACAATTCTGACAGTGTTCATCACACTCCAGTAGTTATCAAACAAATTCTATACATGTTTCTCTCTCTCTCTTCAGATTGAGAGATAAATCAAGTTATGAACTGATATGGATAAAGTCTTGCTAGATTCCTCCTTCTTGCCGGAGAAAGAATACACACATCCTCCAAGAATATAAAGTCATGGCCTTTTACACAACATTGGCCCAAGATCCAGACCAGGAAAATAAACAATTCATACCATCATGATGCCATACTTGCATCAGAAAAACGCTCCCCCCATACCATCATGATGCCCTGCCTGCATCAGAAAAAGCGCTTTGCCCCTTGAACTCTCCAGTCACTGGGGGAACAATGAGATCCGACTCCTCTACCCGGGTCTTCAATTGCTGGGGCTGAACTATCGGTGTGTTTCCCCACACCATGGCCATCGTTAAAAACACCCGTCTCAGCACTTAGGAAAACGATGCCATCGCAGCATCTGAGGAGGAATAGCTGACAGGGTGAAGGGTGAAGGGCTGAAAAACGAATAAGGTTCGTGTAAGTAACATGCTTCCCAGTTGAACATATGAATTCTTTCTTTCTCTCTTTTCTTTAGGTTTTCCCCTGTACCTTTCCCCAACTATCTATGGCTCACCTGGTAATGACTGGTCAGCAGTGAGGACCCCCTGACCAATGTCCTGACAGGTTCGAGTCTTTAGGCCATCTCCTGGGCTAAAACTAATTCTTTCCTCCCCTCCTCCAAGTGAATGCATATTCAGTGTTCAGAACACATGACCAGCACCTTACCAGCCCTTATTATGACAGTGGTCACTTTCACCCAATGACCACCCTTGTTTATTTTACTGAGTGATACTCACAATTATTGGGGACGCCCGCTACACTAGTCAAGCCACATGAATATTCTTCCTTTTTAGTTGTGGCATGGGAGAAATGATTCATATCACTAGGCTAAATGTGATGGAGTGTCACATGCGTTGATGTGAGGTTACGTCACATGACAGAGGGTGTCCCTTGAGAAGAGGTTGGGGCGCCATTGTTCAATGGCTGCAAAGTCACTAGAAGGTGAGAAGAATTGCTCTTCCACACCATCCTCAAAAGCAGGAGGGAAGTCGGTCCTAGGGAGGTTGGTGGTGGTTCAACCGGACAACGAATGGCGTGCATAGGAGTCCCGTCCTAGCTGAGAGGTCAACAGCTGGCCGTACATTCTTCCCCTGAGGAAAGCACGGTTTGTTCCATCGGATCGGAACGCTGGCCTCCAGGGCAGAGAGAGATGACGGAAAGGTGTCATCTCTTGACCCATCGTTCACCTTCACCATCTTGGGCTGTGGTGTACGGAAACAAACACAAAGTCGAGACAAAATGGCGAAGCGCATGGCGAAGGAGGGATGATCAATCGAACATCAAGTATGAAAAGGTAACATGACAACGCGAGCGATCGTAACCTCGAACAGCTGTGATCAACGAGGGTTAGCGCAAGCCACAACAGAACAAGCAAAAAGCAATACACAAGCAATCTGCTAAAAAAAACCCAGCAGATAGACGAGTCAGAGCAAGAAAACCTGTCCTTTCATGGTGGAAGGCCGTAACTGAATGAAGAACAGGAAGTTTGCACCGGCTTTCTGTCCAAGACAGAAGTAGGGTTGGTGTTTTTTTTTTTTTTTTTTGCTGTACCAACCTCTGCGCCACCTAAGAGGCAGTGTACCCACGCCGCTCATTCCGACACCCCGTCCACAGCCACAACCCCCAGTCGGCCCCGCTGCAGCTCCGGCACCAGCAATCCACAGGGAGCAGTCAATGTCAAGTTGTTCCGAGGCAACCCCACCGGAGGAGACACTGTGCTGCTGCCGAGTCACTTCGGTGGTGTTCAGTGGCATCTGTTCTGATCTTACATACGCAGAACACCACCTACTAAGCCCCCTACTGATGACAATAACTGCTTAGTCGCGGAGCCGGCGTGAGTGAGCTCTGCCTCTGGAGGGCGCCACGTCCATCCAATGACAGCCCCCATGGACTCGCCAATATCGGTGACTCCGACAGAACCAAACCAAGGCCACAGATGTGGAGAGGACATCGAAATTGAGGTCACCATGACAGCAGGGCATGAAGGGCCACAGAATTTGAGACACTATTTTTTTAAATGCTGATCAATGAAAATGAGGATGATTAAGATGATGCTACGGATTTCCATTTCGGTCTGAGACTACATGACAGGGCTGTACTCTATGCTTCCTTTCATAATATATCCCGGCGTCAACCAGGCCCAAGAGATACAGGCACCTGCAGTGTTGGTCAGAAAATTTGAGCAACACTCTCAGAAACGCATCCATTAAGTGGATGAAACTGGACTGTGTGGTCCCAGTCTTCCCAACCGAGTCCGCAGCAAACTCAAACTCTGGGTAGGAGCCGGTCGGGGCAGAAAAACCCACATGACTTCTGATGGGATTCGAACCCACGACCTCCCAACCGGGAGTCCGCGACGCTAACCACTTCACCAGGGCGGCTGGTAGGGTGGGTGTCTTGTTACTGCGTTAGCCACACAAAAATTCGGCCTTCAGAGCTAACTAACTGCCATAGAATGCTACTGTCTGACATGGTAGAATATATGACGCCAAACACAAAAATACCAATAAACACTTGATCATAGTGCAAAGTAATCAAGTGCAAAACACAAACAAATGTAAAAAAAAAGTGAAAAGTGCTGTGACAATAGGGTGATTCAAACAGAAAAGACCAAAGTGAATTCAGGAAGAGTGTGTTGCCACCTTTGCAATGACTGTCCCCCCTCCCTCAAGGCATTTAATGGTATCCATATCTTTAGTCACATCATGAAGAAAAACTCTGCCAAAGGTTGTCTCTGATTTCCAGCCTGCTGCAACACAAATGTCAGTAACCATAATGCTTAACCAGTGGGAGCAAACAGCACATACACATTTCATGTGTTCTTATATATTCATTTCAGGGGATTTGGTTTCTAGCAACAGACCTAAACCTGGTGGATCATCTGCCTGAGCCAGGGGCTTAACATCTAAGGTTTTACAGAAACGTTGCCTTGGCTGTGCCATACATGGGTGCATGGGAAACAACTCTGTCCTCTCGTTTGCCATCTGACTGGACAGTAAACACACACTGAACCTTCAGTCAACTGGACCCCTATCAGACAACATGATCCAGGAGATGCATGGTTACTGTCAAGAGCCACTGTTCGAGCCTTGCAGTTTTGGCTAGAAAAGAGGGGCATATGGAAAGTGTGACTGAGCCATCATTGTGCTACTTTCAGGACTGCAGCTCACTGGAGAATGCATGAGCTTCACTCACCCTACAGATAGCTGCCAAGGTAATCAGAAAACATGTTTTAAGACTGAGATTCCCAACAGAGCAACTGGCCAGCGGCTCAACATCACTGAAGGCCAGATACTCTATGATCAATGAAAGGATCTACTTTAGGCACTGACTGATTTCAACTAACAAGCAATGGGTAACTAGCTCTAAAAGAAATGGATCATAGCTGAAGTCAAGGTCTCTCCTCATGAGTTTAAAGGTTTTAGCAATGGCTGACCCGAAACCCCTAATAGCATTCACCTTTTTGACTTTTTCAAGAAGATCCTTAAAAAAATATGCCGCATCTTCAATTTCAGTGGCTGCAAGAGAGAAGCCCCAGCTTGACTGTACCATATGCAAAAACCCCCCACTTGTCATATGATGAAAGAATTTTTCCCAGGTTCCCAAGGCGGCTGTAAAGAAGAAACAGTTTTGTGCCATTTGCATACAGGCCACTCCTTTTACACCCATTTCTTATCTTTTAAAAGGTGAAAAAGCTAGTGGTGGGAGCAAGAATGCAACACACAAACAAACAAATCCAGGGACCAGAAAGAGGTACTTCTGAAACTATGCCCTTTCAAAGAAGTGAATCCATCAATCTGATAATAGGAGCCTAGTTGGTTCAGGAGGGAAGAAGGCCAAGAGACCAACTCCAACAGAATTGTTTCTGTAGGATGAAGACAGTCACATCCATATTCCTTGTAGCATTTAAAACTATCGGTCCTTGGGACCCTCTGTTGAGAAATATGAGGGTTGTCAGGTGAAATCTAAGGATCTCTATTATCAAAAAAAAAATTTGAAGAAACTCTTAATTGTACAATATGCTATAGCAACACACTAGTCCATTCTGCTACACAATACCACGAACACAGTATACACAAATATATATTAATGTAAGCATTTACTAAGCTGCTTTCATACCAAAAGCATCAGAAGCAAACAGAACTTGCTTAACTCCTATTTTTGAGCCCCCATCCTCCACTCCCACTCCTCTCTGCCCCTGAAATTGTCCATAGTCAGTATGCTGACGCACTGACAATAAAAAGGTAATAAAGAAAATTATCAGTGAACTGAGACAGAATACTTTTGAATGAAGGTGTACATGGCCATTGTTGATGACAAACAGTACAGATGTAATGGGGAAAAAAATAACAGAGAACACAAACATTCAATGTGTGATAAAGTATGTACCTGGCCATTGTCGGTGACACATAGACAGTGAAGCGCCCCCCACAGCCACATGGACAATCTTCTTTCCTTTCAGCACCTCCACCAGCTGAGGTTTGCGCACATGGGCATCTGTACCATGGCCTAGTCGGAAATAGTCCCCTTTGCCCCTGAAAACACATTTTTCTTCTAACCTACATGATTTTCAGACAACAAAAAAGCTGAAGTACATTCGCTCACTTGCTTATTAAACAAAAAAAAAAAGAAAAAATTACCTACAAAAATGAAGTGCTTCTAAATGTAAGATGCACAAATTTCACTGAAGGTAAAACCCAAACTCCTTGCTCTGTGTAGTTTTGCCAAGACCTTTTGAGGTAGTTTCAAAACTAACCTGATCATTTCTCCAAATGCACTCAACTGCTTTTGTTTATTTCAAACGCCAGATTAGACTTTGATTACTGCCAGCCGCCGTGGTGAAGTGGTTAGCGTCGCGGACTCCCGGTTGGGAGGTCGTGGGTTCGAATCCCATCAGAAGTCATGTGGGTTTTTCTGCCCCGACCGGCTCCTACCCAAAGTTGAGTTGCTGCGGACTCGGATGGGAAGACTGGGACCACACAGTCCAGTTTCATCCACTTAATGGATGCGTTTCTGAGAGTGTTGCTCAAATTTCTTGACCAACACTGCGGGTGCCTGTATCTCTCGGGCCTGGTTGACGCCGGGATATATTATGAACGAAAGCATAGAGTACAGCCCTGTCATGTAGTCTCAGACCGAAATGGAAATCCGTAGCATCATTAATCATCTCCTCATTGTCATCGATCAGCATAAAAAAAATGTCTCAAATTCTGTGACCCTTCAAGCCCTGCTGTCATGGTGACCTCAATTTCGATGTCCTCTCCACGTCTGTGGCCTTGGTTTGGTTCCGTCGGAGTCACCGGTATTGGCGAGTCCATGGGGGCTGTCGTTAGACGGACGTGGTGGCGCCCTCCAGAGGGAGTGCTCACTCACGCCAGCTCCGCGACTAAGCAATTATTGTCATCAGTAAGGGGCTTAGTAGGTGGTGTCCTGCATATGTTAGATCAAAACAGGCGCCACTGAACACCACCAAAGTGACTCGGCGGCAGTGCAGTGTCTCCTCCGGTGGGTTGCCTCTTGACGACTTGACATTGACTGTTCCCTGTGGATTGCCGGTGCCGGGGCTGCAGCTGGGCCGACAAGCCTGTGGCTGTGGATGGGGTGTCGGAATGAGCGGCATGGGTGCACTGCCTCTGAGGTGGCGCAGAGGTTGGGACAGCAAAAAAAAAAAAAAAACAAACAAAAAAAAAAAAAAACCAAACAAAAAAAAATCTTTGATTTCTGATTTGTTTCTCTTCCACCTACCTTGATTTGCATTCTGTGCAGAGCATGATACTTCAGCAGTGCTGCATCAATCTGAGAATAATCCATTAATATTCCATGGCATCAGTAAGTACATGAAACAGACAACCTTAAGCGTGAACTGAAGGACAATATGTTCCATGGTATAGCAGAGTAGATCTCTTGTACCTTGACAGACTTGAACAGAGACAGGTGGCGATCAGTTGTCCGCAAAGGTGCAGAGACCTGTGAAAGTAACAGAACTGTAGCAGCTGTGCAGTGCTGGATGTCAGAAAGACCAGTGTCAACAGATCTCCAACTGCTGCCACCATCCCCTGTCTGTACTGTGATATGTCTTACCGGGCACAGATCGGCCTGACCAGCCATCTACGCACTCATCCCCGATCCCAGGATGACTAGATGGTCTTCATCATCTCGACGGACAACACACACATGCTAACATGACCATGCCTGAATACAGAGTTGCAATATGCAGTGGTTTGTGCCTTGGATCAATGCCCACACCCAACTCCCAATGCTTCAGCTATGGTCATACAGACACTAGTTAGACATTCTACAAGCCATGAAAAAAAAAAACATTACAGATCATGTGCACCAGATGGGGGAGTTTGTATTATACTCCCTGTTTGGCTAAGTATACTTACCATGTCAGACCATAGCATTAAACGCCTGTCAGTCAGCTCTGTCAGGCCGAAGTTTTGTGGCGAATGCAGTCATAAGATAGTCACGTGACGCCCACCCTACTTCCGCCTACGGAAGATGCCGATGTTCGTGTACTGTACGTCATTCAATGAGGCCTGCGCGCAAGGCAACCCCCAGGGAACCTTGGCGCTAGAGGGGAAGGTAGGGCGGGCATTAGAGTCTGACATGGTAAGTATACTTAGCCAAACAGGGAGTATAACACAAACTCCCCATTTTGGCGTCGTATACTATACCATGTCAGACCATAGCAGAATTTAAAGAATAGGAGGGCCGGCCGAGCGCCCTAATGGTTCCTGGGGTAGACCGATATGGCTGCATTGGCCGCCACAAATGAATCCCTTTAGAACCATCAGCCCTGGTCATGCAGACGTCCCTTAAATAAAAGTTTATGAAAGGGTTCTCCGAACGCCAGTAGGCTGCCTCCAGGAGATGGCGCACGGGGACAGAGTGCTGGAACGCTGAGGACGTGGCCAGCGCTCTGACCTCATGGGCTCGGGGGGAAAGGGCTGGGAGGTCTTTGTACGCCTGGGCATAGGCAGATCTGATAGTATTGGATAGCACCTAGAGATAGTGCCCGCCGATATGTCCTTCTTGTTGTTGGGGTTGATGGAAATAAGAAGGCGTCTCTGAGAGGAAAACGCCTGGGGCGGGAACGCTCCCAGTAGTATCTGAGGCACTAGAGAGGGCACAGGTCCATGTCCCCCACCCCGCTCGCTGCTGCTAAGATATCCGCTAGAGAGCGGATCAGAAGGGAAGGGAGAGGCCGTGCCCGGTTCCTGGTTCTTCGCTAAGAACTCAGGTAGGAACTTAAGCGAGACCGAGCCGTCTCTGTGAAAGGCGATGTCCCGAGGGTCCCCGCTGAGGGCATGAATCTCACTTCGCCTTCTGGCTGAGAGGCCAGGGAGAGAAGGAAGGTGGTCTTGAAGGAGAGGAGGTCAAAGGGAATGGAGTGGAGGGGCTCGAAAGGGGGTTTTCTGAGGGCGCCTAATACCAGAAAGAGGTCCCACATGGGGGCGCGCCTAGGGGACTGAGCTTCCCGTAGGGCAACCCCCCCCGAGATAGTTCTCTGAGGAGAAAGTCATTGTCGAAAGATGGGCCGCCGAGCTGTCGGATTGTGGTGCATACAGCCGATCGGTAACCCCGAATGGAACTAGCCGAGAGTTTTAGAGAGGACGAAAGGTGGGATAGGAAATTGCCTATCTGGATGTTGGAGGGGTGTAGGTAGGGGGGACCGAGTTAGCGTGCACCACGTGACCCATCTCTCCCATCGGTAATTGTAGAAGGACTCTGTCTGTGCTGGACCTACGTGAGGCCGAGGCCAAGTCTCGTAGTCCCTGCGATGCTCCCGCTTCTGTCAGGGTATCTAGGACAGACCGGGGTCTGTGTCGGGGGGGGCGGCGGGGACCGGTGGTCGCAATTTGGCTGGCATAGAAGCCAAGCGTGTAGGCAAAGCATCTGGGGGTTGGAGTGAGAGAGGCCCCAAGCGAGGTTGTCTGAGCAAGTCCCACCGAGGGGCTAGCTGGAGAGGGGGAACGTGAGTTAGGGACCTGAGGTCCGGGAACCACGACTGAGTCGGCCACCACGGGGTTATGAGGATGAGTTTGGGTCTCTCCAGCCTGGCCTTCCTGATCACTTTGTGAAGTATGGGGAAGGGGGGAAAGGCGTAGGCGATGAGTCCGTCCAGGGGAGGGAGAGCGCATCGACCGCGTACGCTCGGGGGTCCGGGACTGGAGAGACATACATGGGGAGTCGATGGTTGAACCGGTCGCAAAGAGGTCGACCATGGGCTTGAACCAGTGCCCCCAGACTGTGGTTAGTGTCAGCTTGTTCAGGGTCCACTCTGTGTGCAGAAGGGTCCCTGAGCGGCTGAGAGTGTCTGCCAGGATGTTGCGTGTCCCCGCTATGTGTCTCGCACGGAGGGTGGTTCCCCGTGGCACCAGAGAGAGGCCGATGGAGTGAGCCCCCCCCCCCCCCCCCCCCCCCCCTTGTTGACGTAATGGGCTACTGACGTGTTGTCCATGAGGAGGAGAACCAGTCTGTGAGAGATTAGGTGTTGGAAGTGGAGGAGGGCCAGCCTGACCGCTTCCAATTCTAATATGTTGATGTGGAGGCGAGCCATCTGTGCGTCCCCCACATCCCCGAGGCATGACTGTCCCCCAAGTGGGCCCCCCAGCCCGAGTTGGAGGCGTCCGTGTGTAGTTCGAGGGACTGAGTTGGGAGAGAGATCGGAACGCCGGTGATCAGGGTGGACGGATTGAGCCATTCGTCCATGGCGCAAGAGAACCAGGGGCCGAGGGGAATGGTCAGGTCCCAGCGGTCCGAGGTCTGGGACCAACGACGACGGAGCTCCCTCTGCAGCTGGCGTTTGGGGTACCCGACCCAGCGGAATGAGGGCAGAAAGGGACTCCATCATCCCTAAGAGGGAGGACAGAGTTCTGGCCGAGGTGTGCGATGCTCCTCGGAGGCGCGAGATGAGGTCCACAATCCGGGCGGACCTCTCTGGGGTCGGGGGGCGACCTTCATGGTAATCGTGTCGAAACTCATGCCCAGGAAAGAGAACCTCTGACTGGGAATGAGTTCGCACTTGAGGGGGTTGGTTACAAAAACCCAGGGTGGAACAGAGGCTGAGGAGGCGAGTGGTGTGGGCTCGGCATTGAGCCCGGGAGGAGGCTAGGACAAGCCAGTCGTCGAGGTAAACCAGGAGGCGAATGTCCTCCTGCCTGGCCAGGGCGGCCATCTCCTTGACAACCTTCGTGAAGAGGAAGGGTGCCAGGGAGAGGCCAAAGGGGAGAGCTTTGAACTGGAACACCCCCGAGCTTGCCAGACGAAAACCGGGTAACGTCTGTGCGCCGGGTGAATAAGGATCTGGAAGTACGCATCTTTCAGATCTATGGAGGTAGCCAATCTAGGTGGTGGATGGAGTCTCTGATCTGGGAGGGCGTGTCCATCTTGAACTTGGTATGTCTGAGGAACTTGTTGAGGGGGGAGAAAGGTCGAGGATGGGCCTCCATCCCCCCGAAGGTTTGGGGATCACGAACAGGTGGGAGTAAAACCCGGGGTTGGGCTGGAAAACTTCGGTGATGGCCCCTTTCTGTAGGAGTTCGAGGACTTCCAGGCAAAGGGCGTCCGCCTGGGCAGGGGGGGGGTTGCTGGGGGACGGAGGAGGAGGAGAGCGCATGAGGGGAGGGCGACCGTGAGCCCACGGTAGGCGAAACCCGTCCTGAAGAACCGACACTACCCAGGGGCTGAGGCCCATACGTCGCCACTGGCGGGCGTGCCGGGAGAGGTTGCCCGCCAGGGGAGCCGATGGTCCAGGTGGGGGGGAAGGGGAAGAGTGGGCCGGTGTCTTGCTGGGCAGGTTGGGCCTGCTCCATGCCCACGACGGGGTGTCCTCCAGTCACCGGCGGGGGGCGTGCTTGTTGGCGGAACCGAAAATTTTGGCGAGGTTTCGGTTTAGGCCTCTGCGAGTTAAGTGGGCGCTTGGCCGGCCCGGCGGTGTGAGATGGGGCTTGTCGGGGATACGGAGTGGGCCTGTTGGCCTGGGATAAGACCGAAAGGGGGGCCTGGAAGGGCGTGGCTGAGGCCGGGGAGCAAAGGACGCCGCCTGCTTGCGTTCCTCGAGCGAAAGGGACATAGCCGAGGTGGAGTACTCGCCAAAAAGCGAGTGATCCTGGCCCGGGACACATCGTAGGGATGCCCTGAGTGCCGGGGAGAGTGAGGAGCGTGCAAGCACCGCGTCTCTAGCCACTAACAGACAATTAAAATGGCTTGTTGCTGCGCTGTCCGCCCGCCGACGCGATATCCTGTTAACTAGGTGTCGCATGAAGGGATCGCTGAATAAGCGAGATTCGCCCTGGTGTGGTTCGGAGTTTGTATCTGAAGGCACTGGGACGGAGCCGTCATCCCCAGGCCAGAGTACCTCCGCCCTCTGCAAGAGCATGCTAAGGTAGGCATGCCCTGCAGTGGTGTGTAAGATGCCCATCCGGGCTACTCGGTCCCAGTCCTTTGACGCTTTAAAGGAGATGGTGGCCGAAGTAGGGGGGGCCCGGTTGGGTATCAGGCGACAATCCTATTGGGAGATGGCCCACTCCCTGGTAGCCGGATTGTCGGCAAAGAGGGAGGTAACTGGGTGCTTCCTGTGGGTCCCAAGTAGGGAGCCGAAGGGGGCCGCATTGGGTGCCGGGGGAAGGTCTTGACCCGGCGTGGGGACGGCGTCTGCACCCCTGGCGCGTTTTGCTGGACTCTCCCACAGTGAAGTGAGGGACTGAGGTGTGACGATCCTGAGTCTGGAGTGTTCGGCTGGAGGCGGCCCAACGATCTCAGGGAAGGCCAAGATATCGGCAGAGGGAGAGGCGTCCCTCGACACCAAGTCCGGTCGAAACCGTTCAATGGTGTGGATATCATAAAGGGATGAGAAGAGGTCCTCATCGTTGTCGTCCTCAGGCTGTGGGGGGAGTCGAGTTCCTGGGAAGGGAGGTCTTCCTCAGGGGGCATCTGCGCGGGTGCGCGAGGGTCCGCCCTGGTAGGGTGGTGGCGGGACCCTCGTGGCTCTATGTTCGGCAGACAGGCTAGGGTGGGAGAGCCCGGACTGCCGATTGGACAGCCCCCGAGGTGGGAGACCCAGGTCGACCCAAGTCTGCGAGGTTGGGTGCCACAATCGACCATATAGTTGTTCTGGTTGGGTGTGTGTATTGAGCCACTGGTCCCTCTCGGGGGCATAGAGCCACTGGTCCCCGGGGAGATAAGCGGGCTGTGGCGGCCCAGAGTACTGTGCAGGGACTCGCTAGGGACCGGGGTAACCTTGAGCAGCAGGGGGGAATAGTAGTCGACCCATGGTATGTGTCCCCCCCTGGGAGCGTGCCGGGCCCCAGTGGAATAGGGCAGGTTACCCGTGGTCCCGCTGGTAGATCCTCCCCCCGGAGGAACGGGACCGAGGACATTGCCCAAATGGGGGGCCGAGTAGGTCAGACCCCCAACGTCCTGAACCCCTAGGGGAAACCTGCGGCGGCGAGCGGGGTTGGTCGGCCGTCTTTGTGTATGTTCACAGCCGGTGGATGCACTCGGTGTTCCCATACGCCCAGAGTTATGGTCATGTGCATGGTCGTGCCATGACGTGGCCATAAAACTGCGTCCGGAGATAACGGGACGCTCCTCGTGCAGGGGTGTTGGCTGCACCTGTGCACGGTGGGGGGAGAGCGTCGTGAGACGGCGAGTCCAGATGGGGGGAAGAAGTGGACCCGCGCGTCTCATAAAGGCGAGTGATGGGTGGGGTTCTAGCCCAAAGCCGTCACCCGTGCCTGTCCGCGGCCCGGCAAAAGGTCCCCGGGGGCTGGGGGTCGCGTGACTCGGCATAGTAACTGGATGTCTGACTATGCGCAGGAAAGCTAGAAGGCAGGGTGGCTGGGGGAGAAGCGGAATCCCGCTCGGATGTTTTGGCTAGAGGGGGTCCCTTAAGGGGGGCCTTGCCCTTAGATTTCCTGGGCAGGTCGAACGAAAAGGCACTTAGAAATCGCAGCCGGTTGCTTTTAGCTTTCGAACGCAACGGTCGTGCGTCCGTCGGTCGGGTAGAGGAGGGAGACTCCCGCGTCCCCTCCGCGGGAGGGTCGTCTCCGTCTACCGCGGCCGTCCGTTCTCCAAGGAGAGAACGGTTCGCTCGGGGTTGGAACCAACTCGTGGGTCCTCCGGGAATGTGAGCGAACCCTGAACGTCAGAGTTGTTGCTCGACCCAGCCGAGTCCTTCACCATATTGGGCGATGGCGCCCAGCGAAAACGGGAGCACACGATCGTAAACGGGGACACGACGGTCGATCGAGGAGGATAATCAGGTCGATCGATCGACCGTGCGCACACAATACAATATAAAGGTAAACACGCACACAATGGAATATAAAGGTAAACAAGTCCGTACAGGGACAAAAAACGCAGCAGAGATGAGCGAAACCGTGCGTGAGAAGCAACCGTGGCGTGGACCAAAAAGTGCTGAGTAACGCCACGTGTAAATACAATGACGACGGTCGATCGCGATCGTTAACCCGTTCACTGCTTGATAATATTACATAACAAAGGCTGGCCCAGTGCCAGGGAAATCTAATGATTTGGGGGTAATAATTAACAAAAAATCCTAGCTCAGAAACTACAAAAGATATAAAAATGAAATATATATGATTTTTGAAGGAAATTGAATGGAGATTTTCAATCTGGGCTTCTTTTGTTTTAATTTTGATCATAAAAAAATATTTAGGCATTTAGATTTGGATAGATTTTTTTGCACAATCAAAAAACATATGTATTTACCACTATAGCGCTTCACATCCAAAAAAGAACACAAAGCAAAAAAGTTGAAAATAAAGTTTATATTGTCACACTACACCTGTAAATGAAAGTAAAACAGTCTAGAAGTCTATCCAGACACTCACACCTCATGCAGACAGGTCAGTTCACGACCACGCCCCCCTCACCCCACCACGCCCCCTTGCTGGACTTCAACCCTCTCTTTCACTCATCCTCTTCCCCTACCTTTCCTGCTGCCCGTGTCACGCTGCAAGCAGGCCGCGCTCCCCTCTCGTGCTGACTAACACGTCGCTGGCCACTCGCACACAGTGCAGAGTACACACTAGGCTAGCTCGTTCGACGTTGGTAACCAGTCAGCTGAACACACTCTTGAGATCGCACAGCACGACTCAATAACTGATGAATATGGTCGGTAATTCCATCACTATCATCATCTCACCTTCATGCTCGAGTGAGTTGCTGAATAAAAGATTATTATCTTTGTCAAAATTGATTAGCAGAGCCCGCTCAGCTGTGTAAGTACGTTGATTTGGTCGCTACGCTCATCGAAGGTTGCGCCGCCATCTTTGCAAGTGAGACAAAGCGCTGGCTGGTCATCCAGTCAGTGATGAAA
The DNA here is from genome assembly GCA_016801955.1 of Conus betulinus. Taxonomy (NCBI): domain Eukaryota; kingdom Metazoa; phylum Mollusca; class Gastropoda; order Neogastropoda; family Conidae; genus Conus; species Conus betulinus. Next base: position 42,887 of record JADBJO010012216.1, read on the forward strand.
AAATGGTCTTTCCCCTCACGTGTGGTCATTTGCATATCATTTTAATACTGCAGACATATAAAGCTTACTACGCACACTCTATTTCAGTCCTTTGATAGGAATAGTAACGAATGAAAATTCAAGAAAAATGCATGACGTCAGTGGACGGCCCATAGGCACTGGAAGTACATTTTTACTACGGCGTCAGCTGACGGCTTAAAGGCACTCAACAGGTTAAGGACACGAAGGCGAGCGAGAAATTGTGGCAAATGATGGGAGGGGTGAAAACCAATTGAAGGAAGCAAATTCTGGACGAAAAAACCACGTATGATACCGTGGGTTAGAAGTTGGTGCGACAAGAGAGGGAAACCGGCGCCAAACAAGATGGCGACGAGACCGGCTCACGATCGTCGCAGGAGGTGTGGGGATTGTGGTATAAATGACGGCGAGAGTAGAAAACGGAATTTAGTGGCGAAAAGGCGGAAGGCGATTGAAAAGGCAAGGCCGATGGATAAAAAGGAGGCACAGAACCAGCGATGAACGCGCGGCGATGGAAAATGCCGATCAATCTGAACCGGTTACGCGGAAAGGCAAGAACCGGGAGCACACAATCGCGATGGAAAATTCCGTAAATAAAGGTTAGAATGCTAGCCCACCGATAACCTCACACGTCAAGATTACTCTGAGGGATAAGCACAAGCCACAAATAAATGAGTTCAGAATGCGAACACAGCAATCTTTACACAAAGGCAAAGTATAGGCGAGACAGAGCACAAGACTTATCTTGCTTGGGCGACAGGCCGAAGTGGAATGACGTACAGTACACGAACATCGGCATCTTCCGTAGGCGGAAGTAGGGTGGGCGTCACGTGACGATCTTATGACTGCGTTCACCACAAAACTTCGGCCTGACAGAGCTGACTGACAGCCGTTTAATGCTATGGTGACATGGTATAGTATACGACGCCAAAATCAAGATTGGGAGGCTCTTTGAGACAGATGTGGCAAATGGTATGCAGTCTGTGTCTGATCTCACTGAGGATGATGTATGAAATAAGTCTGAACTAACCAAGAAGATAAAATACCTAATGCACATGTGCACAAAATACAATAACACATGTGGGTTGGCATAAGTTAATAACTGTACAAACTCATTCTGTTACATTTCTTACGGTGTAATTTTGGAAAAAAAACAAGCCAGAATGTAATTTTACAAGCTAACACCTTATTTGCTCTTGTACATTCTGCAGTAAAACAATCTTCATGTATTTTGTCCAGACTTCACACAAAAGATTTCTTTGTAAATAAAGTAAACATTATTACTAGCATGAGCATTTGTACCTAGAGACAGGCTGAAAGACACACTGGCATGTGCTCACATGTACACACACCCAGACAGAAGCACAAAAAGAACAACTGTTGACAGCTTACCAGGTCCAGACTTGGCCGGACTGGTGAGGGCCAGAGAGAACTGAGCCCCACACTCAATCTGCACCACCCCCTGGCCTGTTAGCCGCTCCACTGTGTGGGGAACGCTGCAGCCCTCACTGCCACCACGTCTAACTTGCCAAAGTCTCCATCCCCCCAACTATACACAATGCCGAAATCCGTCAGCGCCAGTGTCTGTGCATCACGACTTCCGCAGGCCACCTGGATCACCCTCTGACCTGCTAGAGCCTTCACCTGTCACACACACACACACACACTTCGGCAATGTAGCAAATAATATGCAAAACCCCATTTTTTTGCATTGTAATATGGTGAAGATAGCTGAAAACTTTTATCGAAGATTTATAGCCTTGATGCAGGGATGGCTTGTATGGTCTTGCCAATCCATATTGTTCTACCAAGTTCGATTATTTAGCACAACTAGCTGCTAAGGAATTTTACTTCTGAAAGTATTTTAAAGGTAAACTTACCTGTCAAAACAAATGCCTCATTTCCACTAAGCATGGAAGATTGCTATATAATTTAAATAAACAAAAAAAACAAACAAAACTGGGAGAACAAAGAGATAACCACACCTCTATTCCTAGTTAGTCAACAAAAGTGATCATCCTTAGCTAATTTAATTCATCTAATCATTCAAACTAGCTCAATTTTCACACTTTTCCAGACAAAGTGGGGAAGTGGAAGAAAATCTTTGTGTGTGGACAGGTAAGTTTTTAATAAAACTTAATTTTAGATGTAAAATTCATTTTCTTTATACTTACCTGTCCAAACACCTGCCAGAAATCTGAAAGATGTTGGGAAGCATGCTTACCTACTGAATGAGACACTGAACTCAGAATGTCCCTGTGCAGTTCCTCATGCCCAGAACTATACATAAGTGACCTGTAAGGACCCTACTCGATAGTCTGTAAAGTTAATCTTGAGGAAAACGAGAGAGAGAGAGATTATGTTGCTTACAGCCCAGCCCACCCCAAGGGGCCATATCAGGGCTGTCACGGCCATACCAGGGCGTCACGGCCATATCAGGACTGTCACTGCACTGAAGTCAACTCTCAAGCCATATCAATAAAAAATACACACACACACACACACACACACATGCATACACACACACACTTCCATAAAATCTTAGATCAGATGAAAAATGCTGATCTCTCATAAATAAAAAAAATCACATCATCGGCGAGCATCTCTTAACATAGTTTTCTTCATACTTACCCAGTCCAAACAAATGCCTTTTCTCCTGCTACATGGAACATCAAGAAATTCCCCCCCCCCCAAAAGAAAGAATCATATGGAGAGTGGGGAGCTTGTGCTACTCAACCTACAGGAATATATGCGTGCTCTCCCTTGGGTGAAACGAACTCACTTTACTCCAAAACAAATCAGTTTTCTCCTTTTCCTCGTTGTGGACACATCTCTCTCCAGTGCTCGAACTTGGATCAACAGAAACACCCTTCTGAGTTGGCCTTATTTCTCTCGACCAGGCTACGCCTTCCCAGTGGGAATTTTCAAGAGAGCTTACTCGCCTTGCGTCTCCTCTTCAGTCTCTTTCACTGCAAGGCTCTTTGGTGCAATTCAACAGGACGGTGTTTCTTCTCCCCAGTAATGAGTTTCTTATTCCTGTCAATGAGTGGTTTCCTCGCTAGACCAGCATGGAACCATTGTCTTCTGCACTGGTTGTTTTCCATTCACCCGCTGGAGTTTGTGCGAATGTTGGCACTGTGTTTTCTCTTCAGTGCGACAGTTGTGTCTTCAACATGGCACTCAGTGTTATCTCTTCAGTGTGAGAGTCAGCCAGTTTTTAGCAAGAGTGATGACTGATGCTCCATGCTATACTGCTTCCATCTCAGTCATGGATGTGGCGGAGACAGGCCAGCATCTCCCCTCAGCACGCTCTCCTTTCCCTACCGCTGGGCAAGCAGTTTTTGGGAGACTTGCCTCAGGAAGAGGACCCATGCAAGTGGCACCGGCTTGGAGCACAACCGGAACAGCGTCGTTCCAAGGGGGGGTTACTGGTGCAAGTGGGCAATCCCCAGTTAATGTGAGCAAGGAGGACAGGTTACACTCAGACCAATTTCAATGTATGCGTGGTATGGTTGCGTGCAAACGGAAGTTGGACGAGTGAGAGGACCTGATCATTCTGATGACGATATTGGTTATTTTGATGAAGAAGACATTTCTTCTTTTGGGTTCACTCTCATGTGTTCTGCAGCTGATAACACTTGGTCAGTGGCTGCTAGTACTCTTGCCGGGTCCATTTTGATTCTCCAGCCCCTGCCTCTCAGAAGACTAGGTTTTCGTTGCTTGACTATTTTAAAAGGTGGGACAGTATCCAGAATTCATGAAATGTTGTTCTTCTCGACCTCCCCATCTTTACATGGTGTCGTTACAAGCTTTTGTCCACAAAACATTCAGATAAGCAAGGAACTCTGTCTTCTTGTCAGATGGAATGTGCAGAGCTGGATTCCTGATACCTACCGTTTTACGACTCCATCTTGCATGGTTGTGTTTCTGGTATTTGTTTTCACCCATCTACGCTGTGAGCTTTATCCTGGAGGGATTTGTCAGTCGTCTTTATGCTGTTCGACTCAGCCATTTATCAGGAATTCACAAGATCTTTTGTCGCTGAATTGGATGGTTTTCCATTTATGGCGAACTCTTATATTCTATGGGACAAACTACTGTCTCGATTTAAAATCTGTGGAAGGCTAATGTTGCAATGGCTTCTTGTTTGGGAATTCCTACTATAATAGCTGATCATAACCTTGTTGATTTTATAAAGTTTCCTTCTCCTGCTGAATATTCTTCTCTTTTGGCGTCCTGTTTTCATGGTCACAATTTAGTTTGTACGAATATAAATACATGATAATTTCTGAGATGGAGGAAAGAACATGGAGGTTTATCCTTCTTTAGTCTTTGATCTGGTGTCCTTTCACTGTTCGGGAATTCCCCTTCCGTAATCTCTCAGAGTTAAAAAAAAAAAAAAAAAAGTAAATCAAAGGAAGAATTTTCTTTTGACTTCCATATTGATGGTTGTCATAGTTGGACCAGTTTTGACTCAGAAACCCATCCACGTCTGCATGGATGACACATTACACATAGCATGTACCCTGCATGAGAAATGGAAATAATGAAGGAAGTAAGGAAATTGAGTGAACGATACTGAACAACATTAACTGGATGACATGGGAAACGACTGAATGAAGCGCCAGCCGTCAGCTCTTCTGTAGGCACTACCCATGTAGGCAGCCCCTTGTGTAAACAAGTGTGGATTGTGTAGCACTTAGAGCTTGTCGTCTAGCCGAGGACAGACGCTATATAAGTATTCATAATTATAATAATGATAGTAACCTCCTCAGTACGGCTTCTTTTTCCTGGAAGATGACTTAGGGAGAGCACACTTCCTTGTTCATCAGTTTAGAAGGATTGGGGATGGAGTGGGGGAGGGCATGTTTAGAGAGAGGAGGCTGTGGGAGAGAAAAAGAGAGACAGAATACTACCTCCTAAATTCCATTCAACTCATCAAATACCACTCCCTTGATCCCCTTTATCACTGTTTGCAAACATGCACTTGGAAAAAGTATAAAAACACACCGAAACATCTTTACACAATCACAAGTCATGTGTGTCAAAACCTGTCAATGATCTGGTCAATGATTTGTCCAGGTTTGTCTGTCTCAACGCCTGTAACTGATCTACTTAGATTTAATTGTTCCATTATAGATCTGTTGGGTTTCGTAGTCAAATCACCGACATGCCTGGGTTTTGTTGCCCCACCATTGTTATGACTGTCTTTATCTGTCTCATCACTAGGCTCTTCAAGCTTTTTTAATCTCATTATCAACCTGTTTGGGTTTTGCTGTCCCATCACTTATGTGTGTGGGTTAAGTTGCCCATCACGGAGCTATTTAGGTTAAGCTGTCCTGTCATTCAGCTGTCTGAAATTACCTGCCCCATGATCGAGCTGTTCTGGGCTAACTGTTCCATCACTAAGCTGTTTGGATTTTCTTGTGCGTGTTTGGGCTGGGTTACTGTCCCTGTTTGGTTTTTGTTATCACATCACTTGCCTGTTTAAAATTTGTTGCCCCATCACTGACCTGGGCTGGGCCACAACTGACCTGGCTGAGTTTAGTTGAATCATGACTGACTGATTTGGCTTAGATGAACCATCACTGACCTGTTTTGGTTTCATTGTCCTGTCACTGTCCTGTTTGGGTTTGGTCGAATCATCACTGACCTGTTTCTATTAAGTTAAACCATCACTGACCTGTTTGGATTTAAGCTGGGTAGTGTTGCCCAAACCTGTCTGGGGGTTGTTGTCCCAGCACCGACCCATTTGGGTTAAGCTAAACCATCACTGATCTGTTGGGTTTTGTTGTCTCATCACAGACCAGTTTAGGTTTTTGCTGGGTAGTCTTGTCTTATCATTACCCTGGGTGGTGGTGTCCCATCACCAATCTGTTTGAGCTTCAGCTGGGTGATTTTGCCCTACCGCTGACCTGTTTTGGTGTAGCTGGGGGACGTTATCCCATCACAGACTTGAATGAGTTTTGTTAACTCATCACTTACCTGTTCGGGTTTGTTGTCCCACCTCTGCCCTGTTTGGATTTTGTTTATCTCATCACCTAACTGTTTAGGATTGTTTGTCCCGTCACTGGCCTGTCTGGGTTTTGCTGTCCTGTCCTTTACCTGTTTAGGATTTGTTGTCCCATCACTCACCTGATAAGGTTTTGTTGTCCTATCAATGACAGTTTTGCATGATGTTGTCCACTGACCTGTTTAGGTTTCAGCTGTGTGGTATTATCCCCGTGACCCAGACGACCATAGTCTCCCAGTCCCCAGGTGTACAACTCCCCATTGGATGTGATGGCCGCACTGTGAGAACTGCCACATGCGATGTCACGCACACGCTTGGACTTGAGTGCTTCAATCATCCGTGGGGTTTCGCAGTTCCTATGTCATCAGACAATATAAATTACAGCTAGAGTAAAGTTATGTGAGTTATTAAACAATATGAATTATTGCTAAACTGAAGTTATCCAAGTCATCAAACAACATGAATTGTTGCCAGATTTAAGTAACATATGTCATCAGACAATGTGAATTACAGTCAAAGTTAATATCATCCGTGCCATCGAACAACACTAATTAATGCCAAACTAAAGTCTTTTTGAGCATGAATCATAGTCTTACTAAAGCTATCTAATCTATCCAATTCCATTATAGCCGACATTTATCCGAGTGTTCAAACCACATGGATTATAACTTTGCACTAATATTGTAACTTACAATGATCAAAGACAAAAGCAAAACTCTAATCCTTTAAAAGTACTCGGTCAACTGTTTGGACCTAAGTTGACTTCCACTCAGCCTGGCGAGAGGACGTGAAGTCAGAGCTCTCCGGGCGCTCATGCTTCTCATGGCTGGTTTAACCAGGTGAAAGCTGAGAGGCCAGCACAGGACAACATGATTTATTTCGTGTGAATTATTTTGTGTGTGGTTTTTGTAATTTAAGTGACTACTTCAATAGTTTATTCTGTCTAGCTATCTAAAAGTGATTATCAATCGTCTAGCGATTGGTCATTCACAATGACGTGAGATGTGATGCGCGCACATCTAGCCAGTGATGCTTGTATCATGCCAGAGACAAGACACATACTTTTTCCACCAAAAGAAAAATCATCACTGTTTCACAAGGTCAGTCCATTCCTTTTTATTCTTTTTTTTAACTTTCTTGGTCAAAGATAGCAAGGCTGGGTCCTTTCAGTGACTTTTCATCAGCCAGATTTCATGGTGCTGATCAGATCAACAAAATAGTAATTGCCAGCATTCAGCCTGCTATCAGTACCGAGTCTGGCACCATGGCCTCACATGATCAAGGTGAAAGACCTGCCATTGAAGGTAAGGACTTGAGATTCCAAACTGGAGGAAAAATTAGAGGACAGGCTTCAAAAAGTAAGTCAAAGTTTGGATGCGAAATGGGAAAAGAGGTTCGATGAATTTAAAACTCTTTTGAGAACTTCCTTAAGACGTAAACTCAATGCCGGAGACATGAGCGGAAACGATTCTGACATGGAATATGACAAACGCGATGTCCTTGTTTTACAAGAGGATCAATAAGAGCTAGATCTACAGTAGTGTGAAAAGGCACTGATTGAGGGAAATGCATGCAGTTCCACCTCTAGCACCACTAAGAAAGACAACGCTCAGTTGTTCGATGAAATCGAACAACAGCTCAGTGGAAAAGAAATGCTAGGTTCAAAGGTCAGTGATGGTTTGGCAAGAATAGTGAACAGGCATTTTAGCCGAAAGTTGAGCAAGAAGGTCCAGAAGGTCAAATTTGAGGCTCATAATCGACCGGAAAATTGTGCAAAACTAGTTGTGCCATTGGTAAACAAGGAGGTATGGTCCAAACTTTCAACAGATCAATGCAAATCAGATCTGAAGACCACACACGCTCAACGCGCCATCATCAAGGCAACAACCGCAATTGCCTGCGTGGCAAACCAGAATGAGGCTTCGCGACAAAATGCAGAACTAATACAGAACTGCACACATGCAATTGCGTTGCTAAGACACGCCACACATGAGCTGTCTATGTTCCATCGTAGAATGATGTGTCCACCAGTCAACCTGTGCTTGTGCAACGAAATGACTGACATTACGTAACATTTGTTTGGCGACAATCTTGCATCCACACTCAAAGATATAAACAAAATGGTGAAGATAGGCTACAAGGCCTTGTCCGCTGGGAAAAAGGGAAACAACCCCAAATTTAGTCGCTTCCAGTATGACGGAAATGGGGGCAACAGGAAAGGGTCTTTTTTAGGGGCCATCTCGGACAAGCATTTCCCAGCCAGACGTGGAGGCTATCAGTACCCAAAACCACAGACACAAGGGCAGTGCTACAATATCTTTCCCAAAGGGCGCAACCAGAGGAGCAGCTTCTCTCAGTCTCAGTAACTGATGTAAGTGATTTTGATGCACAGTTACATTGCACTGTTCAGTTGCTGACACTGAAAGCAGAAGAGTTTGAAGCAGAAAGATTGGCTAAATTTACAGAAAACTGGGTTAAGCTGACATCAGATCCCAACATCCTAACATCAGTGACTAGTGCTGAAACTGAGACTGACTGCAATCTGGATTTACCTACTTTGTCATGTCCACCCTCATATTCCTTCAGAATGAATGCTGCAGAAATGGGGAGTTTGTGTTATACTCCCTGTTTGGCTAAGTATACTTACCATGTCAGACCATAGCATAAACGGCTGTCAGTCAGCTCTGTCAGGCCGAAGTTTTTGTGGCGAATGCAGTCATAAGATAGTCATGTGACGCCCACCCTACTTCCGCCTACGGAAGATGCCAAAGTTCGTGTACTGTACGTCATTCAATGAGGCCTGCGTGCAAGGCAACCCCCAGGGAACCTTGGCGCTAGAGGGGAAGGTAGGGCGGGCATTAGAGTCTGACATGGTAAGTATACTTAGCCAAACAGGGAGTATAACACGAACTCCCCATTTTGGCGTCGTATACTATACCATGTCAGACCATAGCAGAATTTAAAGGAATAGGAGGAGGGCCGAGCGCCTAATGGTTCCTGGGGTAGACCGATATGGCTGCATTGGCCGCCACAAATGAAATCCCTTTAGAACCATCAGCCCTGGTCATGCAGATGTCCCTTAAATAAAAGTTTATGAAAGGGTTCTCCGAACGCCAGTAGGCTGCCTCCAGGAGATGGCGCACGGGGACAGAGTGCTGGAACGCTGAGGACGTGGCCAGCGCTCTGACCTCATGGGCTCGGGGGGAAAGGGCTGGGAGGTCTTTGTACGCCTGGGCATAGGCAGATCTGATAGTATTGGATAGCAACCTAGAGATAGTGCCCGCCGATATGTCCTTCTTGTTGTTGGGGTTGATGGAGATAAGAAGGCGTCTCTGCGAGGAACGCCTGGGGCGGGAACGCTCCCAGTAGTATCTGAGGCACCTAGAGGGGCACAGGTCCATGTCCCCACCCCGCTCGCTGCCTAAGATATCCGCTAGAGAGCGGATCAGAAGGGAAGGAGAGGCCGTGCCCGGTTCCTGGTTCTTCGCTAAGAACTCAGGTAGGAACTTAAGTGAGACCGAGCCGTCTCTGTGAAAGGCGATGTCCCGAGGGTCCCCGCTGAGGGCATGAATCTCACTTCGCCTTCTGGCTGAGGCCAGGGAGAGAAGGAAGGTGGTCTTGAAGGAGAGGAGGTCAAAGGGAATGGAGCGGAGGGGCTCGAAAGGGGGTTTTCTGAGGGCGCCTAATACCAGAAAGAGGTCCCACATGGGGGCGCGCCTAGGGGACTGAGCTTCCCGTAGGGCAACCCCCCGAGATAGTTCTCTGAGGAGAGAAAGTCATTGTCGAAGATGGGCCGCCGAGCTGTCGGATGGTGGTGCATACGGCCGATCGGTAGCCCCGGATGGAACTAGCCGAGAGTTTGAGAGAGGACGAAAGGTGGGATAAGAAATTGCCTAACTGGATGTTGGCGGGGTGTAGATAGGGGACCGAGTTAGCCGTGCACCACATGACCCATCTCTGCCATCGGTAATTGTAGAGGGACTCTGTGCTGGACCTACGTGAGGCGAGGCCAAGTCTCGTAGTCCCTGCGATGCTCCCGCTTCTGTCAGGGTATCTAGGACAGACCGGGGTCTGTCGGCGGGGGCGGCGGGGACCGGTGGTCGCAATTTGGCTGGCATAGAAGCCAAGCGTGTAGGCGAAGCATCTGGGGATTGGAGTGAGGGAGGCCCGAGCGGGGTTGTCTGAGCAAGTCCCACCGAGGGGCTAGCTGGAGAGGGGGAACGTGAGTTAGGGACCTGAGGTCCGGAACCACGACTGAGTCGGCCACCACGGGGTTATGAGGATGAGTTTGGGTCTCTCCAGCCTGGCCTTCCTGATCACTTTGTGAAGTATGGGGAAGGGGGGAAAGGCGTAAGCTATGAGTCCCGTCCAGGGGAGGGAGAGTGCATCGACCGCGTACGCTCGGGGGTCCGGGACTGGAGAGACATACATGGGGAGTCGATGGTTGAACCGGGTCGCAAATAGGTCGACCATGGGCTTGAACCAGTGTTCCCAGACAGTGGTTAGTGTCAGCTTGTTTAGGGTCCACTCTGTGTGCAGAAGGGTCCCTGACCGGCTGAGAGTGTCTGCCAGGATGTTGCGTGTACCCGCTATGTGTCTCGCACGGAGGGTGGTTCCCCGTGCGTGGCACCAGCGAAGGAGGGCCTCTGTCCGTAGAGAGAGGCCGAAGGAGTGAGCCCCCCCCTTGTTGACGTAATGGGCTACCGACGTGTTGTCCGTGAGGAGGAGAACCAGTCGGTGAGAGATTAGATGTTGGAAGTGGAGGAGGGCCAGCCTGACCGCTTCCAATTCTAATATGTTGATGTGGAGGCAAGCCGTCTGTGTGTCCCACATCCCCGAGGCATGACTGTCGCCCAAGTGGGGCCCCCCCAGCCCGAGCTGGAGGCGTCCGTGTATAGTTCGAGGGACTGAGTGGGGAGAGAGATTGGAATGCCGGTGATCAGGGTGGACGGATTGAGCCATTCGTCCATGGCGCCCGAGAACCAGGGGCCGAGGGGAATGGTTAGGTCCCAGCGGTCCGAGGTCTGGGACCAACGACGGCGGAACTCCCTCTGCAGCTGGCGTTTGGGGACCCGACCCAGCGGAATGAGGGCAGAAAGGGACTCCATCATCCCTAAGAGGGAGGACAGAGTTCTGGCCGAGGTGTGCGATGCGCCACGGAGGCGCGGGATGAGGTCCACAATCCGGGCGGACCTCTCTGGGGTCGGGGCGACCTTCATGGTAATCGTGTCGAAACTCATGCCCAGGAAAGAGAACCTCTGACTGGGAATGAGTTCGCACTTGAGGGGGTTGGTTACAAACCCCAGGGTGGAACAACAGAGGCTGAGGAGGGCGAGTGGTGTGGGCTTGGCACTGAGCCTGGGAGGAGGCTAGGGACAAGCCAGTCGTCGAGGTAAACCAGGAGGCGAATGTCCTCCTGCCTGGCCAGGGCGGCCATCTCCTTGACAACCTTCGTGAAGAGGAAGGGTGCCCAGGAGAGGCCAAAGGGGAGAGCTTTGAACTGGAACACCCAAGCTTGCCAGACGAACCGGAGGTAACGTCTGTGCGCCGGGTGTATAAGGATCTGGAAGTACGCATCTTTCAGATCTATGGAGGTAGCCCAATCTAGGTGGTGGATGGAGTCTCTGATCTGGGAGGGCGTGTCCATCTTGAACTTGGTATGTCTGAGGAACTTGTTGAGGGGAGAAAGGTCGAGGATGGGCCTCCATCCCCCCGAAGGTTTGGGGATCACGAACAGGTGGGAGTAAAACCCGGGGTTGGGCTGGAAGACTTCGGTGATGGCCCCTTTTTGTAGGAGTTCGAGGACTTCCAGGCGAAGGGCGTCCGCCTGGGCAGGTGGGGGGTCGCTGGGGGACGGAGGAGGAGAGCGCATGAGGGGAGGGCGACCGTGAGCCCACGGTAGGCGAAACCCGTCCTGGAGAACCGACGCTACCCAGGGGCTGAGTCCCATACGTCGCCACTGGCGGCGTGCCGGGAGAGGTTGCCCGCCAGGGGAGCCGATGGTCCCGGGGGGAAGGGGAAGAGTGGGCCGGTGTCTTGCTGGGCAGGTTGTGCCAGCTTCATGCCCACTACAGGAGTGTCCTCTAGTCACCGGCGGGGCCGTGCTTGCTGGCCGAACCGAAAATTCTGGCGAGGTTTCGGTTTAGGCCTCTGCGAGTTAAGTGGGCGCTTGGCCGGCCCGGCGGTGTGAGATGGGGCTTGACGGGGATACGGGAGGGGGCCTGTTGGCCCTGGGGTAAGACCGAAAGGGGGGCCTGGAAGAGCGTGGCTGAGGCCGGGGAGCAAAGGACGCCTCCTGCTTGCGTTCCTCGAGCGAGAGAGACATAGCCGAGGTGGAGTACTCGCCAAAGAGCGAGTGATCCTGGCCCGGGACACATCGTAGGGATGCCCTGAGTGCGGGGAGAGTGAGGAGCGTGCAAGCACCGCGTCTCTAGCCACTAGAAGACATTAAAATGGCTTGTTGCTGCGCTGTCCGCCGCAGCCGACAAGTGATGCGATATCCTATTAACTAGGTGTCGCATGAAAGGATCGCTGAATAAGCGAGGTTCGTCCTGGTGTGGTTCGGAGCTTGTGTCCGAAGGCACTGGGACGGCGCCGTCATCCCCAGGCCAGAGTACCTCCGCCCTCTGCAAGAGCATGCTAAGGTAGGCATGCCCTGCAGTGGTGTGTAAGATGCCCATCCGGGCTACTCGGTCCCAATCCTTTAATGCTTTAAAGGAGATGGTGGCCGAAGTAGGGGGGGCCCGGTTGGGTATCAGGCGACAATCAGATTGGGAGATGGCCCACTCCCTGGTAGCCGGATTGTCGGCAAAAAGGGAGGTAACTGGGTGCTTCCTGTGGGTCCCAAGTAGGGCGCCGAAAGGGGGCCGCATTGGGTGCCGGGGGAAGGTCTTGACCCGGCGTGGGGACGGCGTCTGCACCCCTGGCACGTTTTGCCGGACTCTCCCACAGCGATGTGAGGGACTGAGGTGCGACAATCCTGAGTCTGGAGTGTTGGGCTGGGGGCGGCCCAACGATCTTAGTACAACCCGCGTGACCCGCTGACCCTGACCGAGTTCAGCGATGCCAGATGTGCCAAGCTTAGTCAGATCGGCACTTTTTCTTCTGTGAGACGTGTTGCAGAGAGCTGTGCTTGTGACTGATTTTGTTGTTTTCCAACCTTCAGATACAACTAAATGCCACATGTTTTGGTCATTTTGGGTTGCCAGAGGATTATGTGAAGTCAACTTGTGTCTGTGTGTGTTTTTATAACGAAATTATCATCTTTAAAGTGTGGGTTTGTGTGTATAGTTTGAGGTAAGTGACTCATCAGTTTTCCTTACAATGGCGTCTCAGCAGTCAGCGGTAAGCGAGCACCACGATTACAGTGTGCACTGTGCTAGACTAAATTCTATGTGTCGAGTTTGTGGAGAACGCGTGTTACGAAAGGAGAAAGATAAACGGTATTGTGTGAGATTATGTAAAAACTATGCCGCAGAACTCTCACGTTGTTACAATTTAGACATTTTGAATGATGAAGAGGGCAAGCAGTCTACAGCCATTTGTATGAAATGTTACCAAAAACTCATCATGGGGCTGAAACGCGCGCTAGCAACCTGTCCGACTGCAAAAAACTACGACCGACCGTGTTGCACTTGATATTCAGAAAATGTCAGAAATCTGGACAACTTTCGATCCAGAGCTGTCAATCAGTCAGTGCAAAACATGCAGCCGCTTTCAATCACAAACCAAAGGTGGTGGTCCCCCAAAACCGAGAGTAGGGACAGTGAAAAGACCCGCACAGCAAACTTCTGATCCTGCCGACTTGCTAGTTGACGAAAGTGTGTCAACGTCATTCTGTCAGTCTACGTCAACCCCAGTTAAAAAAACCAAAAAACACTCTGCACACAAACATCACCAATCACACCGAAAACGCCGCAAGTCAGTGACGTAGCTCTATCGCCTTTCCGACATCGAAAAAAATAAAATGATCTTTTTAGACTCGGATGATGAGGATATTGATAAACCGCTCACTGATGAAGAAGAAAAAATTACTGACACGTTTGGTACGCAGGAAGCTGCGACAGTCAAGTGACCATTTAACAGTTAGGTGCAAAACAAGGGGTCAACCAATTGTGTTGAAAAGGATCAGACAGCCCCGTAAATCTTCTGCTTTGGCATCATCTCCTCTCAGAAAGAAAAGATCTCACATGATACAGAAGATCAGAATGAATATTTCAGGAAGCAGTAGAGATGATGTAATCAAACAACATGGATCAGAAATCAAAAAGAACTGCTCGCACCCACAGACAAAAGATTCTTGATGCTGCTGGATGTGGCCCTGTGAGAGTGACCAAAAAGCAAGGGTCTGCACTTAGAACTAGTCTGGGGTTAAGCTGGACAAAGTACAGACAGCAAAAGAGATTTCTCAGAAGTATAGGATTAACATTTGACTGTGAAAAGAAAGAAAGACAACAACAGAAAGAAGCTATGTTTGGAGAAATTGAAATAGTACAGAGAAAAAAAAACTCATTTGTGTTGATGAGAATGGCAGACAGAAAGAAGAAGAGAAAACAATAGGAGAAATCAAAGACATTCCAAAGCTGGTAGAAAACCTGTTGCAGCAGTATGACAGAGAGAACAAGCTGACATGGCATGACAATACATCCCACAGGATGAGATCTGGGTAAAGATAGGAGGGGACCATGGGGGTGGTACATTTAAACTGATGCTTCAGATTGCAAATCTTCACAATCCCAAACTCCAAAACACAACACCTGTGTCCTGGCCATTGCAGACTGCAAGGACAGCCCAGAGAATTTGAAGAGAATCATGGATCCTTACAAAAGAACAGCTGGCAGCGCTGAAGTCCATGACATGGAGAAACAAGACGATCAAACTGTTTTTGTTTGGGGATTATGATTTTCTGCTCAAGCTGTATGGTCTGTCAGGTGCTCAGGGAACACACCCCTGCCTATACTGCACAGCATCAAAAAGCCAAAATACACACCCCTCCTCACTGTAATGAAGGCAACATCACACACAGCGCAGCTTACAGGGCATCAGGAGAGATTACAAAAAATTCCGAAAATTCCAAAAGAAAAATTGCCAAGCTGCACAATAATGTCATCAGAAAACCTATCATTGACATTACACTCAACCATGTAGCACCTCCCTATCTGCACATTCTTCTGGGAGTGGTAAAAAAGCACCATGACCTACTGGAAGGTGAGTGCCATGCTCTAGATAAGGAAATTGCAGAATCCTTTGCAGCTGAAGACAAACAGATAGAGACAAAGTCAGCCTTTTCTGACTTTGTTGACAAACTGAAAGAGATTGAATCTTTAGAAGTAGAGAAAAGGCAACTAGAATCAAGAATAGTGTTTAATGAGCCTGATGATGACAGCACACCCCTGAGTGTTTTTCAGCAAGAACAACAAGAACTGATGGAGCAGGTACATGAGAAAGAAGGCGAAATAGAAGACAGGAAATCACAGCTTTATCTTCCACGCTTGTCAGGTCCTGTCACACAGCATTTAGATGTTGCCCTGCATCAGAAAAAAAAATCCACAAGCAGGCCTATCATGGCAAGTCATTTATAGGCAACCACTGCAACAAATATTTGAAGCCAGAGACAATTACACATTTATGTGAAAGTGTTGTCAGCAAAACAGCTGAGCTGACTCAAGAGAAGGCTATCCTGCTCAGAGCTAGGAGTATATCTAACAGATTCAAAATGCTGAATACACTATTCTCACACATCCACACAAAAATCTCACATCAAAAACCCATGACTGAGAGTGACATTGACACACTGGATAGTGATATCAAACAATACATGTCTTTCTTTAGAAAAGAATTCCCCCAGTCTCGCATCATCCCAAAGCAGCATATCTTGGAAAACCATTGTGTTCCTTTCATCCATCTTCATCATTTTGGACTGGCTCTGCATGGGGAACAAGGGGGTGAGGAAACACATGCAGTTATCAATCTGCTAAAGAGAAGGGTGTGGGGTCTAAAAACAACAGAGAGGAGAAATTGCGTGTCATGATGTCAGAGCACATGGCTATTGTCTCCCCCCTTCTTCAAGGTCTGATGCCACTGGCCCCCAGCAGAAGCAGCGTAAAGTTAATAAACGGTAATAATGCTCCTGTTCACTGTACATGCACTCAGACAGTGTGTGTGTGTGTGTGTGTGTGTGTGTGTGTGTGTGTGTGTGTGTGTGTGTGTGTGCGCGCCCATCCCTCCGGCTCCCAGTGTTTTACATGTTTTTATCGAATTACTATGTTTGTATACGTACAAAGTATGAATTCACTTCTGCGACAGATTTTGAGGGAGCATATCACAAAATTATTTAATATCTTATTGTCAACTGATCATGAACTGTTGATCTGGAGTGAGAGAAGCACACATACACTTCTACATATTAGGCAACACAAGCAGCAAAGGGTGACTTTGTAAAAAGCGACAAGTGCACAAAGCTTGTGCCAAAGTAATGCGTGATTAGTGAACAATTGTGGCATAGACGGTGTGATTAAGATGTACATGGCTTTGGACAACATGAAGGAATCCCAATGTGAGTATTAGCATGGTG